>CAMZMU010000108.1:20319714-20606008 GCA_947311845.1 Poa pratensis | reverse complement strand
CCACCCTACGACTCAGACGTTGAGGTCGTCGAGCCTGGGGTTCCACCTCAGTAGTTGAGCGACGAGAGCACTACCTTAGGACTGTGTCGACCCCCCCTATGCGAGTAGAGTGTGTGTGATGGTTCCTAGTGAAATCATGTAGTATGTACATTAGGGTAGTAGGATGTTGTAAGCTTGATGTGTGAACTCCTTGATGTGATGATTGTGTTGAATAAATGTGATGGTCTTGTTTGACTATGTTTCTCAACCACCCCCTTTGTGACTTCATCGTTAGCCAAAGCCTCTTTGCCTTGCCTCTTATATCGTATCTATTCCAGGATGACGAACACTCGCCACAACCAGCACGCGGCACCACCACCACCGCCAGAACCCACCGCTGCTCAACTGCTTGCGATCATCATGGAGGATCGCCAAGCTGCCCGGGAAGAGCGTCAAGCTCATCTCGCCGCCCTGCAGCAACTTGCCGCTGCCCACGCCAACCAGAACCACAATGGTGGCAATGGAAATGGCGACGAGGGTGGAAATCAACGCTCTACCCTGAGTGACTTCCAGAAGACCACACCGCCCACCTATTCCAAGGGACTTCACCCCTGGAAGCAGATGACTGGATCCGCACTATTGAGAACGACCTGGAAGTTGCCTCGGTGGGAGAGAATGAGAAGGTCCTGTATGCTACCCACTACCTTGCTGGACCCGCAAGAGCTTGGTGGGAGACTACCAAGACCCTCCAGCACGCAGGTCATGTCATTAACTGGGAGGAGTTCAAGGACAAATTCCGCAAGAAGTTCATCTCTAGCGGTCTTATCGAGAGGAAGAAGGATGAGTTCCGTAAGCTAAGGCAGGCAGGCAGAGATGTGGTTGGTTACCTGGATGAGTTTACCGATCTTGCTCGGTATGCTCCTGAAGATACCGACACGGAGAAGAAGAAGATGGAGCGTTTTCTGAATGGACTCCATGATGAGATGCAATGTGCCTTGGTTGTCCAGGACTTCCGTGATCTGGAGTCACTTGTGGACAAGGCCATTCAGCTGGAGACCAAGCGCAAGTCCATGTTTGAAGGCCGCAAGAGAAGGATGAATATTCAGGAAGGTTCCAGCAGTCAGAAACCCCGCACCTTCCAGCCAGCACCCAAGCCAGTTTATCGACCACCCAGCTCCACGTCCCAACTATCCCAACCGTCCCAACAGCAACAACAATGTCCCCCGCCCAAACATCAACAACAACTACCGCCCCAATGGCAACAATCGTCCCGGAGGAAACACCAACACTTTTACCCCTACTGCCAGCGTTGTCTGCTTTGAATGCGGCAACAAGGGTCATTACTCCCGAGACTGCCCCAATCCCAAGAGGAATGCTCCACGCCCCAATGCCCCTGCACCTAATCCTGGACAAGGCCGAAATGGGAATGGAAATGGCAAGAATGCTGCACCCCGTGGCAATGCTGCTGTTGCAAGAGGCCGTCTGAACCACATCAACACTGAAGAAGCCCAGGAAGCGCCAGATGTTGTGCTGGGTACGTTCCTTGTCAACTCAGTACCTGCAACTGTCCTGTTTGATTCTGGTGCTACCCATTCCTTTGTTACCAAGGAGTTTGTTGTTAAGGGAGGTCTAGTCGGGAACCTCTTGTCCAAACCCCTGCTTATACAAACCCCAGAGTTCCTAGTAGAGACCAAGCTGTTTTGTCCCGACGTCTCTCTTGAGATCAAAGGAGAAAACTTTCCAGCCGATCTAATCATTCTAGGAACCCAGGGCATAGATGTCATTCTGGGTATGAATTGGTTAGCAAATATCATGGTCATATCGACTGTGCCAGAAGAGCAGTATCTTTCACCACAGACAAGGAATTGAGGTGGAGTATGCGTCACAAGCCAATCAATCCCAACCCTGTTGCCATGAAGGCATAGCCCGACCAACTCTAGATGAGATCCGTGTGGTCCATCTGTTTAAGGATGTTTTTCCGGAGGAATTGCCTGGTATGCCGCCAGACCGGGATATTGAGTTCGTGATTGAACTTATTCCTGGAACATCCCCTATATCTCAGAGACCCTACCGGATGAATCCAGAAGAACTGGTGGAATTGAAGAAGCAGTTAGCTGATCAGCTCAGTAAAGGTCTGATTCGCCCAAGCGCATCACCTTGGGGATCACCTATCATCTTCGTGGACAAAAGAGACGGTACCACACGCCTGTGTGTGGATTATCGCAAGCTCAATGATGTAACCATCAAGAACAAGTATCCCCTGCCCAAGATCGAGGATCTGTTCGATCAGATGAACGGAGCCCGAGTCTTTTCTAAGATCGATCTTCGGACAGGTTATCACCAGTTGAAGATTCGAGAGTCTGACATTCCCAAAACCGCCTTCACCACCCGGTACGGATTGTTTGAATACACCGTTATGTCCTTTGGCTTGACCAATGCCCCAGCTTATTTCATGAATCTCATGAATAAGATCTTCATGGAGTACCTCGACAAATTCGTGGTTGTCTTCATTGATGATATCCTTATCTACTCCAAGACTGAAGAAGAGCATGCTGAACATCTGCGTTTGGTTTTGGAGACCCTCAGAGAACACAAACTATATGCCAAATTTAGTAAGTGTGAATTTTGGCTAAGTGAAGTGGCATTCCTCGGACATGTTGTGTCTGCAGGAGGAATCTCTGTTGACCCCGAGAAAATCAAAGCCATTCTAGACTGGAAATCACCTACCAGTGTAACGGAAATCCGAAGTTTTCTCGGACTAGCCGGTTACTACCGCAAGTTCGTTGAAGGATTCTCCAGTATAGCCAAACCCATGACCCAGCTGTTGAAGAAGGATAAGAAGTTTGAATGGACCCAGAAGTGTGAAGATAGTTTCCGAGAACTGAAGAAGAGATTGACTTCAGCCCCAATCCTAATCATGCCAGACGTCACCAAGAGTTTCGACGTGTATTGTGATGCTTCACGTCTCGGACTTGGTTGCGTTCTGATGCAAGAAGGAAAAGTTGTGTCGTACCTGTCTCGACAGTTGCGACCGCATGAAGGGAATTACCCAACCCATGACCTGGAGTTAGCAGCTGTGGTTTTTGCTTTAAAAAAATGGCGACCCTATCTTGTGGGTCATCGCTGCGAGGTCTATACAGATCACAAAAGCTTGAAGTACATTTTCACTCAGAAGGAGTTGAATCTGAGGCAGAGAAGGTGGATGGAATTGATTAAGGACTATGATGTCGGAATTCATTACCATCCCGGAAAAGCCAACGTAGTTGCCGATGCCTTGAGCCGGAAGCCATGCACCCTGAATACCCTAATCCAAGCAGAGCAGCCAACCTTATTTAAGGAGTTCGAAGATTTCGGACTTGAATTGGTTAGCTATGGATATCTTGCCAACCTGGAGTTAGCCCCAACCCTGTTGGACCAAATCAAAGAAGCCCAGAAGGGTCATGAGAGTATTGAAGGTATTAAGAAAAAGGTACCCCTTGATAAAGCACCTGGTTTTGCCATAGATGCTGAAGGAGTTCTGAGATTCAAAGGACGCCTATGTGTGCCCGATGATAAGGAACTTAAAGGTCTAATCCTGAAAGAAGCCCACAATACCCCATACTCGATCCACCCCGGAGGAACCAAGATGTACCAAGATCTTCGTGAGAAGTTTTGGTGGCATGGAATGAAGCGGGAAATTGGATCCTTCGTGGCCAAGTGTGATAATTGTCAGCGAGTCAAAGCAGAGCATCAGCGCCCTGCCGGATTGCTCCAACCCCTTAAGACCCCCGAGTGGAAATGGGATGAAATTGGAATGGATTTCATTACCGGACTTCCTAGGTCAAACCGAGGCCATGATTCAATCTGGGTCATAGTCGACCGATTGACCAAGGTTGCCCATTTCATTCCGGTCAACACCACTTATAGAGGGAACCAGTTAGCAGACTTGTATATCTCCAGAATAGTAAGCCTGCACGGAGTGCCTAAGAGGATTGTATCTGACAGAGGCACGCAGTTCACCTCACGATTCTGGAAAGCTCTTCATGAAGCCCTCGGAACCCATTTATCATTCAGCACAGCCTATCACCCTCAGACCGGAGGACAGACTGAGCGAGTAAACCAGATTCTGGAAGATATGCTTCGTGCATGTGTCCTAGCCTATGGCTCTAAATGGGAAGATTGCCTTCCATTTGCAGAATTTTCCTATAACAATAGTTATCAGTCTAGCCTGCAAATGGCCCCATTTGAAGCACTTTACGGAAAGAAGTGTCGTACACCCTTGAACTGGTCCGAGACCGGAGAAGGAAAAGTGTTTGGACCAGATACCCTCCGTGAAGCCGAGGAGCAAGTCCAACTTATCCGTGAGCGTCTCAAAACAGCCCAATCCCGTCAGAAAAGTTATGCTGATCCCAAGCGGCGTGACGTCACTTTTCAACCTGGAGATTTTGTCTATCTTCGGGTGACACCACTCAAAGGGATGCAACGTTTCCATGTCAAAGGAAAGTTGGCACCCAGATATATTGGACCTTTCAAGACTCTTGCCCGTCGCGGAGAAGTAGCCTATCAGCTAGAGTTACCCCCAGAGTTATCGGAATTTCATGACGTCTTCCACATTTCGCTGCTCCGGAAGTGTCTTGAAGTTCCTGACCAGCCCGACGTTTTCAAGAACATTGACCACCAATCCATCGACCTGAACCATGATCTGACCTACCGCGAGAGACCATTCAAAATTCTCGACGAAGATATTCGTCTCACCCGGAGGAACAAGATCAAGTTTTACAAAGTCCAGTGGACTAATCATTCCGAAGAGGAAGCAACTTGGGAACGTGAGGACTATCTTGGAAGCGAGTTTCCCAACCTCTTTAGCACCTAAGCCTAGAAAATCTCGGGACGAGATTTATTCTAAGGGGGGAAGGATCTGTAACATCCCAAATCTGTAACCCTGTTTTATTAGCCAAAAATGTGGGCCAACAAAAATTTTCTGTTACTTTATGTGTGCTTGCTTGTGTTTGCTTGCTTGAGTGGTGTTTCCTTAAAATAAAAATTTGAAAAAAAAAACAAAGAAAAGAAGCACAACAAATTGTTTCCCACATAAAGTAATGTGACAAAAGTCACACAAACTTTTTCTATCTTCCTAAGAAAATCAAAATTTGATCTTCAAAACAAAACTTCAGTGGGGTGACATGGTGATCACTTCCACTCTACCCTCATATTCTTTTCCTCTCTCTATTTTTAATTCTATTCTAAATCCTATTTTCAAATTTTCCAAATGTTTCTTTAACTTTGGAAAACCATCAAAATCTTCAAACTACACTACCAAATTAAATCATCCAGTGGTGGCACAAACCCTGGAAAAATATTTGGAAACAAATTATGAAAAGAAATTTCAAAATTTCAAATTTGGTTTTGGTTCAGGGATTTGATCGAACACATGTCGAGCACCACTGTGTTCATCTCTGAGCCGAAATTCAACTTCCAAATTCGAGCTCGTTTTTGAGAAATCGAGCTGTCCAGCAGCATCTCCACACTCACCTCACCTCACTCACTCGAGGGAAGGAGAAGAAACGTGCTCGTTGACCCCAGAGGAGGCAAGGCGATGCCGCCACGCCATTGCCGTCCCTGGCAAGCTCCCGCACGGGTCACCTCGCGGGCAGAGCTGAAGCGACGCCGAGACGACGCCGCGCCGTGCCCGCCACACCACCTAAGCCCCTCCGCCTCTGCACGACGAGACCTGAGCGCCGCAGAGCCCTCTGGCGTGTGCGACGTCCGCGCCAGAGCACGCCGTGCGTCGCGTCGACGCCGAGGTCCACGGCACGCCCTGCACGCCTTCGTGCTGCCCTACCTCTCCCCTCTGGTCCAGTCACCTCCGCCGCGTCGCGTCCGAACCCCTCTGCCCCTCTGCTGCCTTGCACGCGCACGAGCCGGCCCCAGCGCACGCACCCGTGCTCGCCGCACGCCATGGCCGGCCGAGCACGGCATCGACGCCCCACGCGTTACCCTGTCCCCCTCGACCACTGACCGTTCCTGCAGCACCCCCTCCCGCAACCCCTCTGGCGCCCTCAGCCGGACCCAGCGCCACCACCTTCCTCTCCCCTCCACCGAGCCGTGGAAACTCCGACCGTCTGCGCCGCTATAAAAACCCCCCCCGCACCCTCTCTTCTCCACACACCTCCACCACCTCCCTCTCACACTCCTCACCCCAGAGCATCGCCAGGAAGGCGAGCTTTCCCCTGCAGCCACCGTGCACACGCACGGCAGTGCGCTGCCGCGTCGAGGAAGAGGTCGACCACGGCCAGGTCGCACCCCTCTTCCCCTGCTCTCTCTCTGGCCCCTGCCCGCACCACCATTACTCCCTTGCTCACCCGCCACGATTTGCCGGTGTTTCTTGCACAGCAGCGTCGCGGAGGACTCGCCGGAGTTAGCGCACGGCCGCGGAGGAGGAGCTGAGCACGCCGTCGACGGTTGGAGCCGTCCCTGCACGCGCAACTTGTCCCAGAAGCTCCCCACTCCCTCCGCCGTCGATTCCGATCATCTCCGCCACCTCCCGTGCTCTCAGGTGAGCTATCCGTGCTCGTCACCGTCGCCGGCGCGGCGGCGGCGCCGCCCATTTATGGTTGACGCCGTTCGCGGCCACTGTGCGCCGTTGGATCTATATCCAACGGTAGCATACCGCTTCGTTTGTTTACACGCCGACAAGCGGGACCCACCCGTCAGCGTTTTAAACATTATCCACACGCGGGAATTTTTCCACTGAGTCACTGACCACCCGACCCCACATGTCATAGTTTTAAACATTATCCAGAGGAGATGATTTTCCAAATTCTTTTTCTCTGAATAAGTCAGTACTGGACCTAGTTTAGAAATTCAAAATCTCGAGTTCTAGGAATCCAAATAAATCAAACTCAACTGTTCTGGAAAGCTTATGAAATTCTTAAACTCACCAAAGTGGTCTCACCCCATTTAATTAAATAATAAAAATGTATTAGTAAAAATGCTCCAGAAGGTTTAAAACACTAAACCATTTGTTTCTGGAGTTATATAAATCCAAATAACTTGAAACCAATTTTGGTAGCTTTGTATTAGGATCCTTTAGCTCCCCAAATTTTGGTAGAATTAATTGATAGTATAAAATCCTTAGCCTTTGGTTGAACTTCAGTGCACCCTTCTGCACTAAAACAATTAGTGTGAACTATTGGTAGATCCAATTGATCTAAAACCAATTTTGTTAGGTCACACTCAACCAAGGTTAGATACCCCTAAAAGGATTTAATTTTTGGAGCAACCAAATTTGTTTGGTAGCTAAAACTTGTTTAAAACCCTTCTGAAGTAAAACAGATGTGTAGGGAGTTTTGTAACTCCAAATGATCCCAAACCAATTGGGTGATCTTCTACACACCAGTAGCTATCCATAGAATTTTAGTTTGAATTTTTGTGACAAACATAGATTAAATGGTGAATTAATTAGTGTACAACTAGTTTCTGCCTTAGTTTGAAATTAATTAAATAAAATTTAATTCAATCAATTTGAAACCACCTTGTGTTGCTTGATGTATACAGTAGCTATTTGCAGCATTGTGATTGTTATGATGTGTTGATGCTTGAGCTAGTATAGTGATTGTTTGTTTTGATTGTTTAACGTTTAGACGATACCGTTGACGGATTTATCGAGGAAGGAGGTTTTATTGAACCAGAAGACCAGGATCAGTACCACTTTGTGGATCAAGGCAAGCTACTTCACTGAGCTTGCACTTCTATACCTCTATTTTAATCACATGAGTCTTCACTAGTATCAAAGATTTTTAAAACCTTTTACAAAGATATGAAAAACTATTTTGCCACCCTTGTAGATATATAAGGTAATTATCTTCAACTAGAGGATGGAAAAAAAAATGTTTATTCAAAACTCTTTTAAAAGTACTCGAATGAAGTTGAAGTACCGAACGGTCGGTATGAAGATGGTAAAGCAGAGTTTGGTGTTGTTTTTGGAAGGAAAAATGCACATTGTGTCCTGGTACTTACATCCCCAGCCAAAAATCTGTGCGACCACATTTACCCACATATGGGCAAGGGCGTAGTCATACAATTTGCTGTGCTAGTACTGGAGGCCTCGACAACGAGGATAACCTCGTTCCATGAGGGGATGGTCTGAGGACCTACCCCCTGACCTGGGTCCTCTTCATTGTTGTCTACCGGAAGCCGGTATGGATGTGTCGGAGGAAGAGGATTGAAGGGCTCCCTTGGGTCCGCCGGGCAGAACTACGAGTCCTCACACTTAGTTCCTGAGGGTTTGAGTGTCGATGGAATGTGTCGTAGCGGCAGGGTCCTATACTAGCATGAGCAAAGGACAGGCTATGGCCGGGAACTCAACTTCGCATACCTCCGGTATGGCGGGACGTGGCTGACACGATGAGTGACCGGATGGGTGTGGGAAAAGCGTACTACCTCTGCAGAGGGTAAAACTATTCGAATAGCCGAGTCCTCGGATACGGACAGTTGGGAAGAACTACTAAGGCCATGTGCAAAGTTTTGCAAACTCTGGAGTTGTGTTGAGGAAATTGACTTGGAAAGGGTTATTTCCCACCTGTGCCAATGAGTTGGTACGAGGTGGTGAGGGGTTTGGAACCATAACCAGGTTATGGTTGGATACCGGAAGAGTTCCGGAAAAACAGTTAAAATGGCGTTTTCTTAAAGGATAAACTTCTTCTCTCTCCCCTTTTCGAAAAAGGTTTTTGAGAGTTTTTCAAATAAAAGTTTTTAAAATAATAAAAGCTAGTGCTTCCTCAAGTTGGGGTAGTTTGCGAGTACAATCAAATGTACTCACATTGGTTTCGTCCCTGGCTATTGTCTTAGCCAGATTTCGAGGAACCCTGCGTTGAAGAGGAGTTTGGCGACGTCTATGCGAACTAAGAACTTCATAAGTCAGCTGCCTGTCGGGTGTTGTCGAGTTGGTTTAGCCCTACTACCGTAGCTTCCGCTGAATAAAGATGGTTTGGCCCTTGAAGGCACCTATGTATAATTAGGCCTGTATGGCCAGGTTTGTAAGACTTTAAACTCGGTGTTGTATGGATGTAAACTTTGATATTCAGTTCGGATTATGTGCAACGACAGACTGATCACGGGATCGTTGTGTTAAGCATAATCGGGTATTTCGGACGGCTAGTCCGGGGTCCCACACTCTCTCTCTCTCTCCAACACAGGGAACAAGACGCCTTGCAGGGCTCCAAAAGCTCCAAGCCAGTTCAGGCAGCCTCGAGAGGGAGAACACCTCACCAGGAGCACAACGCCCTCTACAAAGCAGGCGTCTCGCCAGAGCTAAGTCCAGAACTTACGCCTCATAAGCTCTTTTTCCCTCTCGCTGGTTTTTTCGCCCCTCGAGCCTCTCTTTTCTCTCTTACGCCTCATGAGCTGCTGCGCGTCAAAGGGGAACCCCTGAGCATCGCGCCTTGAGGGCTCCTACTTCTCTATAAGCCTTACGCACACCCCGGCCTTGTCGAGCCCTGACTCCGGCATACCGAAGCGGTGGTGCTATTTGCGCTAAGAGCAGGGTCCTAACGACGTTAAGAGCGAAAAAAAAAACATGAGGGAACAGATAAAAGGCCTCCGAGGGGCACCCACACTTGCACAAAGTTAAAGTGTCTTTACAAACCAGCACGAAATAAAAGTGACAAATCTTAAAGATAATTGGTGCCCTTGGCACATCTCTCCACAGGGGCAACCTAAGCAGCGGGGTGTCGTCGTCGACGTCGCCGTCACGTCCTCGTCGCCCACTCCTCAGCACCAGCTTCGTCGTTCGCTCTCCTCAACCTCGACCCTCTTGAAGCGTTGAGTGTACTTCTCCACGTCGTCCCACTCGAGGAGCGTCCAGCTTCTCGGCGAGCTCTCTCCAGGGGCTCCATCACAGACGCGAAATCGAAGCCGGGGTGGAGGTGTGCAAGGTTGGCGAAGACTTGGCCCGACCGCGACGCCAAGGAGCTCGCGGCTTCTCGGTGTCGACCAAGTCGTCGAGGTTCGTCACGACCTCTTCAAACTTGGTGTGGAGCTGCTCGAAGAAGCCAAGGTAGACAGCGACGTCCTGGTTCCCCTCGACAGAGAGCCTGGGGGCTTTGGTCCCCAAGCGGCTCGCGACAGCACGCGCAACGCCTCTCCAAGGAAGCGAACATGCGCTCCCGCTGGCGCGACAAGACCTGCGCAGTCAGGGCACTCCATCGGGCTTCCTCGACGAGTTCCACAACGGGCCCACCTGCTGCTGCATCTCGTTCATGTCCTGCATCAAGGAGGCAAAGATCCTGCTCCGCGTGCTTCCGAGACTCCACAGCGTCATGAGGCGGGAGTCGAATTGCTGCTTCTGAGCCTCAAGCTCCCTAATGCGGGCCTCGAGCTCGTTGCGTCTCTTCGTGAAGCGCGCCTCCTGCTTTGGCCTTATCCTCGAAGTCCTTCCTGCAATTGCGCGGAAGAGCTGCTCCTTAGTCACGGACTCCGCCGCTAGCTCTCCTCCTTCTTGCGGAGGTTCTCGTTGGTCAGCGCGAGGCTATTTGGTAGAACACCTCATCTTGAGTGACTTTGCTCTCGCGAGACTCCAGGTGCTCCCGCTGCATGGACTGATCCTTCTCGATATGTTCGGCCTGTTCCTCGCGCTTGCGTAGCTCGGTCTCGCGGGCATCAAGTTCTGCCCCGCGCTGCACCATCTGGTTCTCACGGACACGCGCAGGTCCTCGCGGAGCTTATCCAGGCCTTGCCGCAGTCTCCGACTCGGCAATGATTCCGCCTCGTGGTCTAGGAGCTCCTTGTGCTTGGTGGAGACTGCTGCCTCGCGCGCCGCCAGCTCCTGATGCTTGGCCTCCGTCTCCGCCTCGAGCGCCTCGCGCTTAGCGCTCAGGACCGCAAGGGTCTCCTAGACCTCGTGGACCACGCTGAGGCGGATCTCTTCAGCAGAGCGCAGCGCCGCCTCGCGTTGCGCCTAGGTTGCCTCGTCTTCCGGCCGGCGCAGCGCTCCATGGTCTCCTGGAGACAAGCCCAGCCGCGCAAGCTCGGCGACCTCCTCCGCCCTGGTGCGGTCTTCTCAGCGAGCTGGGCCTCGAGCCCATCGAGCACCTCCCTCGCCGAGCGAAGGACGGCTTCTCGGCGGGCTGCAACAGGGCGCGACCCAGCAAGGCTAGGGCCCACGATTCTCTAGAGGGCCGGAAGCGCCAGCGCCTGCTGAGGACCCCGGGGCATCGCGCCCTGGGCTCTGGGTGACCTCGAGGCGCGCCTGGGGGCTCTATTACTTGGAGCTCCCTCTTCTTCCGTGCAAGGGGCCTTCTAGTGGCTCTGGCGAGGGCCCCCCTCGCCTTCTGCACTGGGAACCTTCTGGGGCTCGAGGCGCCCCCACCGTCGCTCCGTCATTTCCCTGCCCCTGGGGAGCACTCTCCTCCTCCTCAGGAGCAGGGTTGGCCTTCTCTACTGAGGCCGACCCCGCGGCAGCCTCAGCGCCCAACGTGGGCCCTCCAAGACACGACCTCGGTGGAGGCGACGGCACCGTGGTGTCCTCCATGTCGACGTCAGCGGTGCGTCTCTGCAGACGCAGCTATTCCCGCCGCGTCCTCCTTCACCGGCGGCGTGGTCCTTGCCGTGTCCACCTCTAGCGTCTTCTCCTGCTGCGGCGGGAGAGGCATTGGGCCGCGAAGGCGGCGGCGTCGTCACTTCAGCCTCCTCCTCCCTCTCCTCGTGGCGCCCCTCCGCCCCGGGAGGTGGCGTCGCAGCCTCGGGAGAGGAAGCGGTGGCCTCGTGGTGCACCTCTTCAGTTGTCGGCGTCACGGACGCTGCGGCAGAGCCATAGATCTCTCCAAGTCTCCGGAGCCTCCACCTCTTTGGCTCCTCGGTGCGTCGGAGAGGAAAAGACTCAGAAAACCCCTCGAGAGGTACACACCAAGAACAATATCAAACAGGAAAGGCAGTACGAAAACTTACGCCGCGGTGTCGACCCACTTCCTTTTCTTCCGCTTCGCGGGCGGAGCACTGGGCCCCGCGCTCGTCTGTGCCTCTGTCTCCTCCTGGGCCCCGGCGTTCCTGTCGTGGATCGCCTTGGAGCGAGGCTCGCAGTGGCCCGATGAAGCGTCATCATCATCGCTATCCTCCGCCCCCTCAACACGCCGCGAGGGGGAACCACAAACTCGTCGCCGCTGCCTGAGGAGACTTCGTGGACCTCCGCTTCAGGCGTGCACTCTTCGAGCCGCTCGAATTCCCCGCCGAGGAAGCGGCATCTCTCGAGGCGCCGGTCGTGCCCGCATTGGACTCTGCGGGCGTCTCCGTCGTTCCTCGTCACCCTCAACTGGCGCCCCTGCGTCGCAGACTCCGGGTCCTCGCGAGGCCCAACGTGCCCCTTAGGCACCAGGCCCCACTGATCGAACTTAGGCATCGCCTGCACAGCGAGACGCGGCGCCCAGATCGATCCGATGAAGCGGCACGGTTGGTCAGTTGGCACGGGGATGACCGGAGACGTGAAGAGAGTCTCCATGAGGGCATGCAGTTCCTCCTTCGTATAGAGGGTAGCGCTCAGGCGCATCTTGTCCCCCTGGTTGGAGTACAGCCACATCGCACCGCGTGCCTCTAGCGGCGATGCGGCGCCTCACGAAGTCCTTGGCCACCATCTGCCCGGTGAGGCCGGCCTCGCGGAGGTCCCTCAAGCGCCTCACCACAGGGCCAAGCGTCGCGCCCTTGAGCCCTTTGGAGGCCCAGCTCGCCCTCTTCGTCGGACGCGCTTCAGGCAGCTCGAAGAAGGCGCTCTGGCTCCCGAAACTGCATGAGGAACCAGCGCTTGCGAAATCCTCCACCTTCTTCGTCACGCTGGTCACGATGTCCTCACCGTTCCGCGCGATGGGGATGTAGACGCCCTTCATGCCATCGGTGATGTGGAAGGACACGCACCCAGACCGCTCCTTGTTTGCCGTAAACCGGAGCGCGTAGAAGCTGCGAAAGAGGTCCACCGAAGGCGGAATGCCGATGTACGCCTCGCAGAGGTAGGTGAAGATGGCGAGGACGAGGATGGAGTTGGGGTGAAGATGGAGAACCTGGATCTGGTAGCGCTCCAGGACCGCCAGGAAGAAATCGGAGAAGGGGGGAACGAGGCCGGCGAAGAGAGAGTGCATGAAGATGGGGTAGAAGCTGCCGTGGGAGTTGCCCGCGCGCTCGAGTACGGTGGCGCCGTGCTCGTTGGTCTTCTTGGCCGCCATGTGGCGCACCTTGTCCAGCCGCGCCTCCGTCTCGAAGCGGGAGCCGCTCAGAGCCGGCTCGAAGTCGCCGTCCCGCTGCGGTTCAGCGGATCCGCCGCCCTGCGACGCTGCCTTGCCCTTCGAAGCAGCGGTGGCTTTCTTCGGCGCCATTGCAGCAAGGCCACGAAGGAGAAGATTGGGGGTTAGCGCTGGGAGGAAGGAGATGAAAGGGAACGAATGAAGTGATGGCCGCCTGCGCTGAGCTCTTCGCTTTATATCGGCTCATCGAGCCGTTACAGGGGCGTGGCGGGACCCACCACCACGCCCGTTACTTCAGAGGAGATCGTGGGATCGTGCCTGGCCGTGGCACTCCCGTGTCTCGGGCTTCGCAGGCTTCTTTGGGCCACGACGGTTCGCCTCCGCCTGAGGAGCACCAGCGTGCCCATCGCGGGCCCGGGGCTACTGTCGGCCTAGTGAAAACCAGGGTTTCATGGACCGGCCTGCCACAGCCCTCAAACGCTCCGCAGGAATTTATGCTAAGGACTAGCTTTTAGCCTGGTGAGCCTCGCGAGGCATTTCCCTCGCGAGGGCTTACTTGCTCGACCGAGCATTTCTGCTAAGGACCAAGACGATCGGCCTGGAGGCCTCAAGAGGGATCTCTGCCTCGAGAAGGCCTCTCCTAGAAGATCTTCAGGCCCTGGCGCGTCCCCGCTTCCCCTTCGAGAGGTTTTCCCTCGCGAGAAGTCAACGGCTACAAAACCTCGGCGAGGGTTCAGGCCTCGCGGGTTTCCTTCAAGTGGAAGCAAGCTCCTACGCCGCTGCAGAGCGCACATGGGCTCTGCGCCCGCCGCAGAGTGACATGCGCGCCTGCACGTGATGACGAAGATGCCGCAGTTGCCATTCTTGTGTATAAAGTGGTCAAAGGAGCTGCGGTAAGCAAAGAGGACTCCAAGACTTGCCAAATTGGTGATAAAGCGGCCGGCCGTCGCTACGCTCCAACAGCGACGTCACCGTGGGGCGCGCCTGAAAGCTCTACAGCGCCAGCCCACCATCCTGGTTGGACGGTGGCTTTTTCTCTGCCAAGACGACGTGCTCCCTGCCATGGACCGGGTCCATGGACGCCCCCGACGCTGTGCACTATGCTCCAATTCGGCGGCGTTGTGGTATCCCTTCCCGCCGGAGGTTTTCGGGAAGAGGACCAAGCCCGGTATATAAGGAGCCAGTGTATGACCTAGGAGGGGATCCCGCATTCAGCAACACATTCCACAACCAAAGAGCTAAGTCTGAGAAGAAGACGGAGCTCATTCCACCATAGTCCACCATAGCCATAGCAGTGCCCTCGGCAAGCACACTTGTACTGTGAACCTCCCCAAGCAGTGCAATACATCTTAGCAGGACGTAGGGCTTTTACACCTCACGGTGGGCTTGAACCTGGGTAGCGGCTCGTGTTACCTCTCTGTCGTGATGTTCCTCACCGAGCTCGACGAGCATCGTCGCCGAGGTTGTTTAGGATTTGTTTGACGTCGTGTTCAGCCCCTTACTCGTTTCCTGGCACTTGAGAGACACCCCTAGTTCCTGGGACTAGTCTCCGACAATGCGAGTCAAGCATCTCCGAGCTTGGGATCGCAGGAACAAAGATCAACACAGATTTACCCAGGTTCGGCCCCCTCAATGTGAGGTAAAAGACCTACTTCCTGCCTACCCTAGATTGGTATTGATATGATAATCGAGGTGTTACAATGGAGGCGATCCGATCTGGTACTCGCCGTATGAGCTAGGGTTTAGGGCTTGATAGCTTGACCCGCTCTAAGTCCTGCGAGTCCTCTTTATATACACAGAGGCTCGCTAGGTTACAAAAGGAAACTTCCCCCATAAGGAATACATCCACAGAGGCCTACTCGGAGACTACTTGGTCTTCACGTCCTCCGGGATATGTCTTCTAGATCTTTCCTTATGGCGGTTCAATATTGGGCTTGCTCCCAAGTGGGCCTTCGTCCGTGCGAGTAAGTTAAGTCGCACTGGGCCGCGGGTTAATCCAGAAAGTATTCCCCCGACATTAGCCCCCAAGATTGGTTAGGACTTTACGGTGAGAATCTTCTGACCTCTTGAAATGGTCTCTGAGCCGCACTGCAAACGTTCTGACCAATCTCCTGACTTATGCGATTCAGAGCTGTGACTCATCTGCGCGACTCATCTCTTCCTGGAAATATTCCGTTTCCTTTAATTGCGGACCGTTACTCGTTTTGCGGGCGCAAATTGTGCCGTTGGTTGCGAGCACAGATAATGCCGTTAGTTGCGGGCCCCTTCAGTTATAAGCTGCGGCCACCTAGGTCATTATCCATTTGCCCTTGCAATCTTCTCATCCCTAGCCGCGCCGTCTTCTTCCTCGACCCGAGCCTAGTTCCCCAATCCAATCTCCCCCTCGCAATGGCGCCCAAGGCGAAGCCATCTGACGATAGGCGCAAGATCTCCTGCAACTGGGAAGGATCCTGGGTAACGGAGGAAACTCTTGATCTGGCCGAGGCTGGCTTCTTGCCGCCGAAGGAGGACGGCGTCTGGCGGGCGCCAGGCGATGAAATCGAGCCGCGCCCCAAGCCCAACGAGCTGGTGATGTTCGTGGAGCACGTGGAGCGTGGATTCACGCCGCCAGGTTCTCCCTTCTTCCGCAATTTGCTGCAACGCCTAGGCCTCCGTCTTCACGACATCGGGCCCAACTCAATGCTCCAGGTGAGCAATTTTCATGTGCTGTGCGAGGATTATCTTGGCATAGCCCCCAACATCGATCTATGGCTGGCCTCTTTCACCTGCAACAGCCAACTTGTCTCCAAGGGTGGCGCCTACGTTCAGGTCGGCGCCATCTCTCTTCAACGCCATAGGAACTCTTGCCTTCCCAAGCTAGCCCTGGCGAATCGACCCAGGGCTTGGCAAAAATCTTTCTTCTATTGCCAAGATACTTCACCGGAGGGCGAAACTCGCCTTCCCTCCTGGTCTAACACCCTCTTCGTGCCTACCGAGGCACTGAAATCAAAACCCCGCGACTCGTCCATGCCCTTCATCAATGAGTCGCTGATCAAGTCCGCGCCTTAATAGGTCATGGTCTTACTGGCCTTGATCTTCTCTCTTGCTGGACCAAATGGCGCATTCAGCCCGTGAGTCCACGACAGCGATCCTTCCTTGAGTGCACAGGCACCTCTGCTGACGTTGATCGTATCAAGGCTTCGGACTGGAGGCCTGAGGATTGGGTGGAATTTGTCACCCGCGTGACTGAGGAGAAGGACATCTCCTTCGATAAGGTGGGGCTTGCCCCTTTCAGTGTTAACAACAAGCCTTTTGAGGTAACTCCTCTTCTCTGTCTTTTCGCCTTCGTAGTTGAGTCGCATTCCTTTTCTTAATACTGCAACTTATATCTCCCTGATCCAGGCTGATGAAACTACTGGTCGCTGCCTGCGACCGTCGCCGGCACTGCTGCTCCCAAGCGTGCCGCACGAAAGAAGTTGCTGCCCACTCTAGAGGGCAGCGAGACTGCTGATATCCCTTCTGTTGCTTCTGCGGCCTCAGATGGTGAAGAGACTGAACTGGACGAGGATGACAGTCCAGTGCCAGCCGCGAGTTCTGTTGCCGCGGCTGGACCAACTCCCCGTAGAGCCTCCAAGAGGCTATCTCGTGAGGAACCAGAGGTTGATGCTCTGGAAAACCCCGAGGCCACGAAGCGTCGCAAACCTGCTACGGGCGCGATCTCCTCGTTGCCAGGCGTGCTTTCAAAGCCACCGCCTCTGCTGAAGAAGACATGGGTCCCCACTCTGGTAATTTCTGTTGTCTTGTCATCTTGAATGCTTATTCTTTTTCCTCTACTGACACGCAAAACTTCTGCTCGTAGATTCTGGGACCCAAGGCCTGTCCTCACCGTCAAGCGGTGAACTTATGGCCTTTGTGAAGATGGCTCCAGAGTTAGTAACTTTTCCCTGTGCTTATAATACTTTTATTCTGGCTTATGTGCTTCTTCTTCACACAATGCCCTTGCTTTTTCAGAAGTGCGGCTAAACCCGCGCTGAGCCTGGAACCGCGGTTGAGCCGCGTTTATCACCTGCGGCTCATACCGCCATGGTAGAGGGCGTGGCCACCACTGATGACCTGGCCACGGTCCCTGTTCTTGACACAGCCACCCAAGAGGTGGCTCTGGAGGATAGAACGGATCCCCTTATGATCCAGGACGTGGAGAAGGTCAACCCCTCCTCCATAGATGTAATGGCCAAGGATGCTGATGCGCCAGTGATTGAGTCGCCAGCGGCGGACAGCCTGCGGTCGCCAATTCTGCGTGCTGAGGTTGCTTCTTCCTCCTCCACAAGCCGCGCTGAGAGACTGTCAGAGGCTATCATTGCCTCAAATGACAAGCAAGCCATGGAGCTCCGCAAGGCACTGTCTGACCTGTCTGCGGCTTATAAGGTAAACTTCTATCTCCAGTTATCTGTCTCTAGCCCCCAAGGATCAAGTTTCTTCTTTGACTGTAAAGGGAGACTTGATGCTTCTCTTTTAGCTGTTGATATATACTTACTAACTGATGTACCCTTCGTAGGAGGAACTAAGCTCCATAACGCTGCCAAACTTGCCTTGGAAAAGCAGCTGGGGGATACTCCCTCTGAACTGGAGAGGCTGCGCGAGCTCCTTGGCCAGCGTGACGCTGAGCTGAAGAAGAGGGAAACCAGGATGGGCGAGCTATCTGATGAAAGCTTCAAGTTATCTGAGCAAGCCAAAGCCACCGAGCTGCGGCTTAAAACTGTTGAAGAGAAGTTCCAAGAGAGGGTCCAGCAGCTGGACCTCCAAGTCAGTGCTCAGAAAGACGCCATTGCTGATGCCAATGAGGACGCAAGGCTTAAGGCTGTTTCCATTGGCGAGCTTGAGAAAAAGTTGAAGAAAGTTTCTGATGCCCATAACCTTGTCCACGCCAAAGTGTGCATCATGACTCAAGAGTTAACTGGTATGTGTTGCGACTCATATCTGCATCTGTTTTCTCTACTATCTTTGCCTGTATGTTGTAGAGCTGACGGAGACATGCCTCGATGTAGGTGAAGATGCCAAGGAGCAGCGCGGCAGTACTCAAGAACAGCTGGAGTATATCCGCGATTTTTCGCGAAGAACTTGTGACGCCATGAAATCACTGTCTAAGTGCCTGCTGCCGACCAAGCCAGTCCCCGTGATTCTGAAGGGCTGCTAAAAAGACTGCTTAGGGCGCCTCAGTTCTTTTTGGACTGGAAGGAGTCCTCAGCTCGCACCGGCGCGGCTCATGTTCTTGCTTTGGCCAAGACGTACTATCCTTCTTTTGATGCTGCCAAGGTTGCAAAAGGTAGGCCCTCGAAGAAGGTGGATGGCACCGAACTGACGGCCTCAGAATATGCGACGACTTGGAAGGATATGCGCGGCCACGCGACTGAACTGGTGGAGGGGATAGATCTTGCGACCTATATGGGCAAGTATAATGCAGATGGAAGCAGATGGGAGAAGTTACCCGCTCCGTCATCCAGTGCGGTGATTCCGCAGGAAAAGAACCCCTCTCCAGGCGTATCCAGCTCTGCAGCCCCCAAGCCCGCGACTGAAGAGCCCTCCAGCGAGCCTGCGATTGCTCCTTCTGGCAAGCTTGGTAAGCCGCCTGTTCCTCCTTCCCACCGGCCAAAAGCTGCGCACAAGTGAAGAAGAGAAAACAATGGTTTGATGATCTTGGCCCTTAGCGGTCTGTAATAATTGTTAGAATTTATGTGTCATAAGACAATATTATGGTTTGCTTAAGTACTCTTGGCAGTACATGTTTCGACCAATAGGCTGGTCCTTATGATTTGTCTCGGTTTTTCCTCACTTAGGCCCTTGCGCGGCTCAGTATTTCCCAGGTAAAAAGTGCGTGTTCAGGGTCGAGAGCGGCCATGATAGGCAATCAAACTCGATTGACGCCGCACCCCCAGTACTTTGGCCGCATAGTGCAAGTCGCATCCAAGAGAGGTTGAGTATAATCACGATAAATGCCACTTGTTTGGCGATCCCAAGGAATAGGCCGCGCTAAAAAGCTGCCGCACCCCCAAGGGACCAATGATTAAAAAATAAAAGACTCACAGCTCAATTGGTAGTTTGAGATGCTTTATTTCAGAATCATTATATGATACATAGGGTCGGTCGCGCCTAGGTGGCGACCAGAAGTGATGCTTGGGTCGGTTGCGCCTAGGTGGCAACCAGAGATGTTACATGGGTCGGTCGCGCCTGAGTGGCGACCAGAATGATGCTTGGGTCGGTTGCGCCTAGGTGGCAACCAGAGATGTTACATGGGTCGGTCGCGCCTGAGTGGCGACCAGAATTGGGTCGATCGCGCCTAGGTGGCGATCAGAAGTGTCACATTGGGTCGGTCGCGCCTGAGTGGCGACCAGAATTGAAATTTTTAGCCCTGAGTGGCCAGCTTGATGATGTAAACTCTTAATAATTTTGCTGCGCTGCTGATGGCAACTCGCGATGCCTGGGATGTGTCCTTATTGGCAATGGCTCGTAGCCTTTGACTTCCTTGCCTCCCTTGCGGCCGTAATCTGAAGTCGCAAGTCAGGCAGGTGCCTCTTGGCCTTCACGATGTCATCAAAATTCTCCTGCGACTCGCGCATGGGCGCGCTCTCTGCGATGCAAGCTGCTCTGGCTATGGCCTTGTCCCCTCTTCGCATTCTTGAGCTATTCTTTTGTCGCCATTGATGGTGATGACTCCCCTAGGGCCTGGTATTTTAAGCTTTAGGTACACATAGCACGGCCTAGCCATAAACTTTGCGAATGCTTCTCTGCCAAACAGCGCATGATATGGGCTCTGGAAATCTACAACCTCGAACCAAATGTACTCGCTCCTGAAGTTGCTTTGTGTCCCAAAGGCGACCTCCAAGTTAACTCGCCCCAATGGCTGAGCTGATATGCCTGGCACGACACCATGAAACGTTGTTCTTGATGGGTGTAGCTGCTTTTCTTGAAGGTTCATCTTTTGAAGGTTCATAGTATAATATATTGATGCTGCTGCCTCCATCCATCAGTACTTTGCTCAACTTGTACCCTGCGACTTGAGGGGCAACCACCAGCGCGAGTTTTCCCTCTTCATTTATTTCTCCTGGGTGATCCTCGCGGCTCCAAACTACTGGTTGCTCGGACCACTTTAGCCACTGTGGGACGGCTGGTACTATGGCGTTAACAGCCTGATTGCGTCGTCGCAGCTTTTGTTCCCTCCTTGAAGTATTCACCACAATGGTATGATACTGACCCAACTGTTTTGGGAATTGTGGCTGATCTGGCTGCGGATTTGGGACGGCGTTGTTGCTGTTGTTGCCTCCGCCGTGTTTACCTTCCTCGTTGTTTTGATGATTGAAGTTTGTGTTGAGTGGCTGTCCATCCTTCCACTTTTTGTAATGATAACACTGTGCCTTCGTGTGGTTGGGTGGTTTCCCATCTTTTCCTATATGGATGTCGCAGGGGCGGTTGAAAACCTCTTCCAAATTAACTGGGTGAAAATTCCTTCCTCTGCTGCTGCTTTGTTTGTAACGAGTATTCGTATTTGCGACTAACCCTGAGTTTCCTTCCTCGTTTTTGCGCTTGTTATAACTCGCATTGGCATTGCTAGCTTGCTGTTGTTGAGGCTTGCTACTGGCCTTCTTTCCCTTGCCAGTGTTTTCCTCTTCCTCCCCATCAGATGCGTCCCTGGTTTTATCCGAGCTAGCATACTTGTTGGCCGCCGCCATTACCTCGCTTAGGCTCTTGACTTTATCCTTCATGCGACCTAGTTTGTGGACTAGCGGCTCAAATTTGCAATTTTTCTCCATGACAAGGACTGCTGAACTGGGTGGTATGTTATCTGAGGAATGTATGATCTCTGCGACCCTTCTCATCCAGTGGCGACTCGACTCGCCTTCCTTCTGTACACAACGCTCAAGGTCCTCTATGCTGCAGAGTCGCTTGCATGTTCCTTGGAAATTCTTGATAAAAGCTTCCTTCATCTCATCCCAAGAGTTTATTGAATTTGGTGGCAAATTTTGTAGCCATATGTGGGCTGCGCCTTCTAACATCATGTTTAGGTAACGTGCGCAGATCTCTTCGGATGCATTTAGGATGCTCATGCCCATCTCGTAATTGTTGAGCCAAGTAACAGGGTCCATGCTGGCGTTGTAGTTGGCGACCTTGCGAGGCCCTTTGAAATCTGCAGGAAACGGTTCAGACCTGATTCTTTCGCTGAAACAGACTGGGCCTTTGAGTCGCGACGATAGGTTGGACGAAGCTGGCCTTCCTATTGGATTGGCCGCCGCGCGCGGCTGCACAATCTCTATGGGTTGAATTTGCTGAGGTTGATTTTGAGCCGCAGGTTGATCTTCCCTTTGTCGCCTAGCCGAACTCGAGGTCGCAACGTGTGGCGACTCCGCGTGGATGCTTCTCTCCGCCGTTGCTCTGCTATTGTAAGGGGTGGAGTGCAGCCGTCCTGCGTGTTCGGACATATTCGCCTGCTGTATTACTGCTGTGCTCAGCATCTCAATGGCGCGCCGTGCCTCTCTGTCCATTGGCGTGTTTCCTGCTGGCGCTAATCTGGCCAAGATGTTTGTGGCTGCAAAGAGATTCTCCACTGGGCTAACATAATGCCCTTGCGGCGTGTGGAACCTTTGAGGCTGCTGTGGCGATGCTGAACAAAGGTTGGCTGCGTCAATGGCGGGGGCATCATGGCCCTGTTGTTAGCCTGTACTATGGCCCTTGATCCCGGTATCTCTGCTACTCTTGGTGCTGCGAAAGATGGAACCGCTGGTACGATTGATGGTACAGCGATTGCTTGAACCGCGGGCGCAGCTAAGCCACGGACCGCATAACCATGGCAGATGGTGCCATGTGTGCGGGTACCGCGACTGAAGGTTGTGCGACCCCTGACCATGCGACGGGTGCGCCGTGTTGGTGGCGCTGATGGGATCGTGTTGGTGGCGGCTGACGGGACCGCAATTGCTGGTTCAGCGGTAGGTGATTGGAACAGCTCCATAGGGTTTACTGTTCCTGGCTGCAGGCGACTCGCGTGGCGTCTGTGTGGCAAGGTGGCCTGTATTCCTTGCAGAGTATTGGTTTCCTCGATGAGTCGCAGTTGCTCCTGTTGGAGGCGCGTTCTCACGCGCCAGCCTGGCTCTCTCATCTGCGATTCTCTGGACTTCATCATATAGCCCGATCCTGGTAGCCTCCAATTCTGTCACCCTAGCAGCCGCGTTAACCGCAGATATTGGCGTAAACAACACGCTTCCCTGTGGCGGCGTGACCGCTGCGTTGGGGGTTACCCTTGACCCTGATTCCGCAGGCGCGACTCCAGGTGGGTCTCTCTGTTTGCGACTCCTGAGGCCGCGACTCCTGGCGTCATCGCAGCGGATGCCGCGACTCCTGATACGTCTAGCGCGGTGTGGGGGCTAAGCTGCCTGGTGGCATGCCCTTCATCGCTTCTGTGGTCCTGTAGACCCCTTCACATGCCGATCTTCTACAGAGGGCGAGCCACTATCCACAGGGCCTCCGCATAGCCTTTCCTCAAGGACATACTCAATGGATTGGCCTTCTTCGTCTTCGAGAGGCAGCGACTCGTATTGATAGATTCTTCTTCTTGGTCCACTGTTACCGCGACTCCTTCTTCTGAGTCGCCATGTTGCGATGGATCCTCTGACTCGCCGCCAATGAAGCCGACGAAGACGTTGATGGATCCAAAGGGGATGACGTGGCCGGTCTCCAAGTAATCTGCTTCCGGCCCCCAGCTTGAATCGTCGATGAGGGGTGTGCCATTGACCGTGATGATACGGCCAACAACAAGATCTTCAGCTCCCTTCATGGATCCTGCGCGGAACGTGACGCTCTTGACCGCAGGCCCCACGGTGGGCGCCAACTGTCGTGGGTTTGTCACGTCAGGTGTCATAGATGACTTCGTAGGTGTGGGATTATGCGAGTCAAGCATCTCCGAGCTTGGGATCGCAGGAACAAAGATCAACACAGATTTACCCAGGTTCGGCCCCCTCAATGTGAGGTAAAAGACCTACTTCCTGCCTACCCTAGATTGGTATTGATATGATAATCGAGGTGTTACAATGGAGGCGATCCGATCTGGTACTCGCCGTATGAGCTAGGGTTTAGGGCTTGATAGCTTGACCCGCTCTAAGTCCTGCGAGTCCTCTTTATATACACAGAGGCTCGCTAGGTTACAAAAGGAAACTTCCCCCATAAGGAATACATCCACAGAGGCCTACTCGGAGACTACTTGGTCTTCACGTCCTCCGGGATATGTCTTCTAGATCTTTCCCCTTATGGCGGTTCAATATTGGGCTTGCTCCCAAGTGGGCCTTCGTCCGTGCGAGTAAGTTAAGTCGCACTGGGCCGCGGGTTAACCCAGAAAGTATTCCCCCGACACCAGGCGCTGCCGGATTTCTTTTGTGATTGGGCTGCGATGCAGTATGAGCCAGCCAGGCCGGACTATAATTATTGGAAGATGCACTTTGATGGGTCCAAGACAAAGATCAGGCTGGGTGCCGGAATAGTCCTCACCTCACCGAAGCGAGATCAGCTGAAATATGTGCTGCAGATTCATTTCTTGGCATCAAACAATGTGGCGGAGTATGAGGCCTTAATCCATGGACTCAACATGGCGAAGGAGATCGGCATCCGGCGTATGGAATGCTTCGGCGATTCCGACCTAGTGGTGCAGCAATCTTCTGGAACTTGGGATGCTCTGGATGCCAACATGGCGTTGTATCGGTTTCCATGTGCAAAAGATATCCGGGTTCTTTGAAGGGTGTGAATATAAGCATATATCTCGGAAAGAAAAAATGCTGCCGACGTGTTGTCAAAGCTTGGTTCATCTAAAGAAGTAGTACCACCTGGAGTAGCCCTGAATCACTTGAGAACTCCTTCAATCAAACTTTCTCCTGAATCCGAATCTATTTTCATCGCGGCTGAGCAAGAGTCCGGACCTGCTCCAATGGAGGTAGACGTCGGATGCGTCTGGTCGGACCCGGGGACTGTGTGGCAGAACTCGGGGACTGCGCACCGAATCTCGGGGACTGCTCGTCGAGACTCGGGGACTGGTCGCAGCATGGTGGAGGAAATAATGGAGGAGATTATGGCGGCCGAACCAATGGAGGTGGACGAGAAACTTTTTCCTTTGCACCCAGTGCCGAAGTGGGCGGAGCAGATCATGAAGTTCATAACAGAGGGAAGCTTGCCAAGTGACACAACCGAGGCTAGGAGAATACAAAGGAGGGCAAAGGCGTACACCATCATCAACAAGGAGCTCTATAAAAGAAGCGTAACCGAGGTGTTGCAACGTTGTGTTGAGCCAGCTGAAGGAAAGGAGATGCTTTTGGAGATCCACCAAGGAGAGTGTGGACATCATTGCAGCACAAGAGCTCTAGTGGCCAAGGTGTTCAGGCATGGATTCTATTGGCCCACTGCTCTTGCTGATGCAGAGGACATAGTCCGGAGATGTGAAGGATGCCAAAGGTTTGCCAAGCAAACGCATGTGCCAGCCTCGGCGCTCAAAACAATTCCTATCACTTGGCCGTTTGCGGTATGGTGTTTGGATATGGTGGGAGAGTTCAAACCAGCCCAAGGTAACATGACGCACATACTGGTGATGGTGGACAAGTTCACCAAATGGATCGAGGTGAAACCAATCCGGAAGTTGGATGGTCATTCAGCAGTGACTTTCTTGAAGGAAATCATTGTACGATATGGGTACCCCCATAGCATTATCTCGGACAACGGCACGAACTTTGCTGTTGGAGAATTTGCTCAGTTTTGCATTGACAAGGGAATCCGGCTGGACATAGCCTCGGTGGCACATCCGGAGTCTAATGGACAAGTGGAAAGATCAAATGCTCTAGTGTTGGCCGGCATCAAGGCTCGGCTCAATGAACCACTGCTGAAAACGCCGGGGTGTTGGATAGATGAGATACCAGCAGTACTGTGGGGTCTAAGGACCACACAAAATCGATCAACTGGCTATACACCATTTTTTATGGTCTATGGAGCAGAAGCGGTGCTACCCACTGACATTGAATACGATGCGCCCAGAGTGGCAATGTACACTGAAGTCGAGGCAAAAGAGGCTCGAGAGGATGCAGTAGATCTGCTTGAGGAAGCTAGAGAATTGGCCTCATCTCGGTCAGCAATATACCAACAAGGTCTCCGATGTTATCATAGCCGGAATGTCAACCCTCGTGTGTTTCACGAGGGAGATTTGGTGCTGAGGCTGGTGCAGCGCAGTAAAGGTTGGCACAAGTTGTCACCTCCATGGGAGGGACCGTTCATTGTGAGCCGAGCTCTGCTCAATGATTCGTACTATCTTATAGATGCACAGGAACCAAGGAAAGATGGGCTGGACAACCCCGGATCAGAGGTCAAGCGACCATGGAATATAGCTCGACCTTTCTACTCATGAAGGGCGCAATGTATGTACCTCGGTTAATCCTTAATGAAATGTCGGCACTCCGAGGTTGAAGCTCGGGACTGCCTCGCTCATGTGCTTGTGTTTTATTTCTGTTTGTCAATTTCGTTCATATGCCGAACTGTTTTGAACCTCGTCTCAAACTTCAAGTAATGTATGCTGTGTGACTAATCTTGTGACTCGACTGACGAACGCCGAAATGGTAGTCAAGAGCAAAGATGAAAAAAACGTGGGAAACATGAAAATGGACTCGGGGACTCGGTCCAAAAATATAGTTCGGCATGTGTTGTTTACTAACCCCTGTCTTTACCTTTCATTTATGTCGGATGATTTTGAAACAAACCTCGGCATTTGCTAAGTACTGTATGCTATAAACAACAATCTTGTGACTCGACTGTCGAATGCCAAAAATGGTAGACAAGAGCAAAGAATGCCAAGTATAGTAAACACGAAAGTGAACTCGGGGACTCGTTCCAAAAGGGTTCGGCATAAATTTTTAGAAAAGCATGGTTCGGGTAGCAAGATAATGTTAAGAGGTAGCAAGGGTAACCACTTAAGGTATGTTACATCTGAACCCGGCATACCGATAATTTAATGTTTTTTTTAGACAAGTTCAGGCCTCGGAACCAGAGACCTCGGTCGCCGAAGTTGTGGTAGTGGGAATCTCGCTGGAAGAAGCCTCGGAGCCGAAGTCTCGGGAGGAGGAACCTCGGGCGCAGAAACAACCTTGGTCGCGGAAGCAACCTCGGTTGTTGGAGTGGATGCCGGGGTGTCCGGTACGTCGGGGGAGATCACCTCGGTGGCTACGGCTTTGCCGGACTTGCCCTTGGGGTTCGGAGGTTCGTCGAAGTTGAGGTCATCATCAGAATCTTCATCCACCTCGGTTGTTTGGCCGGCCTTGCCCTTGGAGCTCTGAGGCTCGCCGAAATCAAATTCCTCGCTGTCAGAGCCTTCTTCACCAGTTTCTTCAGCAGTTTCTTCACCGGACTCTTCTTCCTCGTCCGAGCTCCCTTCATCCTCAGAATAGACACGCCCATCATTGAAGGCCCGGGTGTCTGCATAACTAGCAAAGAGGTCGGCTGCTGCTTGGCATTTCTCAATGCCATCAGAGTGGTGTTCCAAGGAGAGCCCTTGCGCAGGGAGGTAACCGTGTGGATCTCAACAGACTCATACCAAGATAGCACGAACACCAGGGCCTGGTCTGCTCCAGCCCGAGCTGATGAGCATCTCCACTCCCGAAGTCTAGCCTCGGTCTTGGCAGCTTCTTTCTGCTGTTCCGCGGCCTTGTCTTTGTCCTTCATAGCGTCCTCCACAGCAGCTTTGGCTTCATTAGCCCGGTTCAGATCTTGTTGCAGCCGAGCTATTTCATCTTGGGTTGTCTTCAACTTGGAGGCATAATCTTTGTCGCTCTGCTCCTTTGCTGATAGAAGAGTCCAGTGAGACTTCTTCAGCTTGTTGTGATCCAGCAGGAGGTTCTTGAAGATTTTGGTCCGAGCATTGTTGCACTCCTGAAAAAATAGAGAGATTAGTTCGACAGAAAGAGTTTTGGCATAGAAGTTGAAAAATTTGCATATCAAAGAAATCCGAGGTCTTTTTAGCACCCGAGGCCCAATTGAGTCCCGGGGACTCGGCATTGGCCTCGGGGACTGAGCATTGGAGAAATGACAAGTTTTTTAGATTCAAGCCGAGCAATTTTAACTCGGTGGAGTGTCAATTGCTCAACCCGAATCTCGGGGACTGGGAATAGTAGAGTGTTTGTCATTTGGTTTCAAAAGGAAGAAAGAGAGTTGCGTAAAGAAACTTACCGATGCCTTCTGCTGCAGTCAAGGACCGCAGTCTGCATGTGGTAGATAGACTGGAGCACGGCGCTAGGTCCAGCTGGGTGCTCGGAGGTCGGATTCGAGGAGACCTCGGCAGTGTCGGCCGAGTTCCAGTCCATGTCGTAATGCTTGTCCGAGCCTAAGCTGTTCCCGCTCTTGGTCCTAAGTTGCCCGACTTCCCAGCTGCTGGTGTTCGGCTGGATGGTAGCAGCAAAAAGAGCTCGGGAGGTGGCGACCTGAGAGCTCGAAGGCGCGATCTTGGTGGAGGTGGACTTCCGCGCAGGAGCGGGAACATGCGGCACTAGTTGGGTGTTCGCAGCCTTGGGCCCTGGTGGCGATGGCGGCATCGGAGTCTGCTGTGGCTGTTTGGGGGGCTCAACATCTTGAGCTTGATCTTTCTGCTGCTGCTGAAGCTTTTGCTTCTGCAGTTGTTGTTGTTGTTGTTGCTGCTGCTTCTGCTGCTGCTGCTGATTGCGCGCGGCTTGAGCCTTGGGGGAGAGGCGAGACTCCGGCAAGGTCTTAGCCGAAGTCTTGGCGTGATCTGACTCCGCATCCTTCTGAGGACGCAGAGGAGTCTGATCTTGGCTGGGAGCTGAGTGTCCTAGGCCTGAGTCAGAGCTTGGCGGTGGAAGTTCGGGGGAGGCGACACGCACCGGGGAGGAGATGGTCCTCTCCGGGCTGTGGATATCAACGGACTGTTCTGGAGGAGAGGCTCTGGCGGGGCTGCCGAGGTTAACCTCGGCCTCGGTTGTCTTAGATTCAACCACTGGAGGCAGTGGTGAATGTATCGAGTTGTGGCTCTGTTTGATCTGCCGAGCCGGGCTAGACAAAAAAGAAAGATTAAGTTAGAGTATGAAAAACTTAACCTCGAAACAGCGTGAGAAGTAAAAAGGAGCAAGGTGACTTACGCATCTTCCTCCATGGGCCTCGTTTCTTGTGCCTCGCCGAGATCTTCTTGAGGCGCTTGGCTGCCGGGGCCTTTGGAACCTTGGCCCCTGAGCTGCTCATGTCTTGGCGCTTCCGAGAAGCGGCCTTGGAGCTCGTCGAGGTGGGAGCTGGAGGGGCCGAAGGAAAAGCATATGAAATGGGAAGGGCGTCTATTGGTGGTGGCTCCACGATGTAACAATCGTCATCATCATCGTCAGACCAGTCTCTGATGGAAGTGGGAGCTTGTTTCTTACCCGGGTTGGAAGAGCTAGCCTTTGGGGCGGACCTCGGAACGGCCTTAGGGATCGGCAAATGATCCTCATTGTCCGGGTCCTCAGTTTCAGGACCTTCTAGGGCGAGGCGAGCAGGCGCCCAGTTCGATAGCTCCGGGCCGTCCTCGATCAGCTGCCGGCCGAACCTCTGCAGGAGTGGCAAAAAAGAGCTAAGTTTGGAGGCAACCGAATTGTGCAAAAAACCGGAGTGTAAGTTCAGAAAATTAGTAAGCACTTACTTGCTCCGGAAGGTTTCTCGGTCATGAGGCTCCACGCCCCATGTCCAATCCTCATCCATCTCGGTCTGAGCAATAGCTTTAACCCGACGCCGAACTGAGGCCTTGGAAAGCGCCCTGGTGCTGATCCGAGTAGGATCGAGCAGACCTTCCATGTGGCAAATCTTGTGGGCTCGACGTTGGAGGGGGCTGACTCTCCGGTCCACAAAGGTCTGGAGGATATCATCGGAGCCCCAGCCTCTCTTCTTGAGGTCCAGCATGAAGCTGTGGATCTCCTGAACCTCGGCGTAATTGTCTTCCGGGTTGAAGTCCCAGTTGAGCTGAGCCATGGGGGATCCAAGCTTGAAGTCCGGGAGGTTGATGAGGTCATCAGCACCGGGGTTCCTCACAGAGAAAAAGGATCGCTGCCATTTCTTGCATCTCTCCAGGCCTTTGATCCGTGGGAACTCGGAGCCCAGCTGGGGTGAAATAGAGGCTGCGCCACAGGCAGTCATATCTTTGTTCACCATGTCTTTATTGGGGATGCTCTGCTTCTTTAGCTGAAAGTACTTGGCCCAACCCTCAACGCTTGGCCAGAGGCCGAGATATCCTTCAGAGAAAGCTGCATAGCATGATAGCTGTAGCACGGCGTTAGCAGGGAGATGGTGTGGCTGGAAGCCGAAGAACTTCAGAAATTCTCGAAAGAACTTGCTAGCAGGGTCCGAATCCGCGCTCAAAGTGAGCGACAAACACCACTTTCTCGCCGGGGTTGGCGATTGGTTCGCCGTCCCCAGTATGCAGCCGATAGAGTAGGCCGGCTGGGATTCGGTGAGTGTCACGGAGCCATTTGATCTCGGCGTCGGTGACGTCCGAGCCATCCCATCCACCTCTCTCGCTGGCGGGAACCTCGGCGCGGCCCGAGGTGATAATTGCCGACATGTTGGCAGTGACCTGCGAGGAAGTAAATAGAGCCGGGGTGAAAACCTCGGGCAAGTTCAAAACCTAACTAAAGCAAGTCCTAAACCGAGGTGTATACGTCGGTCAGTTTGAAGCTAAGTTCAGGCATTTGAGCGGGAAACACGTTTCTACCACTGCGAGATACTAGCAAAGATCTACCGATGAACTAAAAAGGAAAATAAACTCGAGTTCATCAAGGGACAAAACTAAGAGGATAGTGCTATGGATGTATCTAAAATAAATCTAGATGAGATTTAAAGGTACTAAAAGAACTCGAGAGGGGATCATCAAGTTCATCAAGATCGTAGGGTTCATCAAGATCCTCGAGTTCATCGAAGGGTGAACTCATCCATGGCAATGGAGGGGAAACGAAGAACTCACCGGTGAAGAACTCGAAGATCGAGGCTTGATGGCGAGTCGATGGTGGAGCGAAGGATCGACGGCGGAGTGGCAGCGCAAGGCGCGGTGCGCGTTTCCGGCGAGAAGCTTCGAGACGGCGAGGTCGCAGCGGCGAGTGCTCGACGGCGGCGCTGGTTGCAATGGAGGCGAAGCGGCGAGTGAATGGGGAAGAAGATGAAGTCCTGCCCTGGGCCCCTATTTATAACTGCGTGCGGTAACTGCGCACTACCGCGCGGTTACAGGAACGACGTGGGATCGTGTGCGGGCGAGAGTGCGGGTGCGTGGTTTGTGGCCGCACGATCGGCCACATCGTGGGCCACAGGATGGCAACTGGCAGCGCCAGATCTTCTGTGCAGGTCAGCGCGAAAACCGAGGGGTCGTGGGCGGTCAAATTGGTCAAGCACTTGAGTGCGCATATTCACTGTTGGGTGGGTCCGGCTAACGAAGGCGGCGTGTGGTCAGGACCTGTCTTTCAAAGGTCCAGATTTTAGGGTCCGGGCAGAGATTCTTCGCCACGTGCCCCAGGAAGTCTCGAGGCAAGATTGTGCTGAGTCAAACAGCTCGGAAAGTTCAGATTGCAGATCAACCACGGATTAGATTATGGTCTATGAGAAGTACCTCGGCAAAACTATATATGAGGTTGGATTTGGAGGTGGTGCCTTGTTTATTTTTGAACCTGCTACGGCCCTCCATCCGAGGTCATAGGACCGCACCAGCTTCGGGGACTAATGTCGGGGGGCTACCCCCGGGTAGGGTCAAGGCTTGGCATAAGTTGAGTTTAAAGATGTGCCGAGGTACGGAAAGGGCCGACCTGTTTGGGCCTGGGAGTGTCCGAGCTTTACCTTGACCTGGATAATATAAAGGCCGACTTGTCTTGGCCCAGAGGGGTCCGAGGTATCCCGTTGGCATGGGCCGACGTTCATAACCCGAGCTATGATCAGCCGACCTAACTATCTCGGTGCTATGATTTGTATTGTGTGTGTAGGAGAAGGTCAGATCTTAAGCGCATGACCCGAGGAAGGAGCCCGACACATCCGTGCCGGGCTAACCAAGGCAAGAAGCCGTAGGTCGGGCATGAGTCAATGCTCCTGTCACTTCCTGCCTGACACAAGAGCGTCTGACACGCGCGGCGCCCGGCAGAGGCGTGCTCCGGATTCCACGGGGCTGCATGCCTCTGACCGCTGACACCAGAGGTACCAGGGAAAAGGCTACGAGGTAGCACGGCGTGGCTATGTCATGTCCCTGTCAGAGGGGACATCCTAGCTCTACTGTGGTGATGCAGGGGATGGGCAGGCCATGTCCTGTCCCTGACAGGAGTGCAATGATGACCAAAGCAGAGGCATGGCAACAGTGTTCAGCAAGGGGCACAACGGTAACTCGGCTGGCCTATATAATGGGCTTCAACCCCTCCTGCAAGAAGGGGAGAGGAGTAGGAGAGGAGTGAGAGGAAGGATCGATCAAGAGAGGAACCTCGGAATCCCCGGAGACACCTCGGATCCAAGCTCGAGTTCCTTTTCCCCCCTTGTAGCTTCATCTTCTACCTCAAGTTCTCACCATCGTTTCATCATACAGCTCAAGGAGCGACTTGTACTTGTCACCTTGAGGTATACACCAAGTAGGGTAGTGCTGCAGTAGGGGTGTTACCTCCACAAGAGGGCCCCGAAGCAGGGTACATCGTGGTGTGCTTTGTGTTCTTGGTTTCTTGGTTTCTAGTTCATGTTCTTGCGGTTTCTTGCGTGTTCTTGCTTGTGCACTTCTTGAGTGCATAAACCCTCCCGGATTCCCCCAACGACCTTTCGGCCCCATCTTAGCCATACCTATGGCATCTGCCATGATCCCACCACGACAGGATGGTTCTCATATTTCAGGTTCTCATGCCCGAGACCCTTGTTCTTGTGTTTTTAGTGGGTTTCCTTTGCGATGTGATTATCTTGGAGTCGGAGTTTGCGGTTGTAGTAGATTGTGAGAGTTGGGTGGTCTACCTATGTGGTTTGGGAGTTGCATGCTTTTGGAGTAGTCCGCATTTGGTTTTGTTGTAATGTTTTTCCTCGGTTTTCAGTAATTAACTGAACAATTTTCTTCTTCTTCTAACTAATAGATTAGGGCAAAAAATTACCACCGTCGAAAAAAAATTCACCTAGTGAAATGGACCCTTTGAAATCACTGTCACAATTCGAAGAATGATGGAGGGAGATGTCGTAATCACTGCACATGATGTTAACTACAACAAATATCTTTGAGTGTCACCTTTTTTATAAATATGTTAATAGAACAATATACAAGATCATATTAGTTATATAGGAAAATAGAGTGAATTACACTTTTTACCCACACTTGTACATTTGTGGCACTTATTAACCCAATATGTAGAACAAAATTATAAATACACACAAAATAAAATTTTAAACACGGTTTTGGCCAATAGTAAGGCGATCAACAACACCCGTCCTATGTATATATCAAGCCATGGATCGCACACGGTATGAACCATATGGCCCCGAAGGAGTTGGCAGCGATGTCGGCCATGATGTGCCCAGTGCCTGCATGACCGCCGATACACCGGGCCTGAGTTTTTGATCGTACTGAAGACACAGGAGGCCGATGAGCACGCAATTGCGCATCTCATTCAGAGGATAGCGGTGGCCCAGTGACGCGTCTGCTATATCTGCTATCGATCCAGCCTTCCACCTGTCCCATACCTGCATGTATCGGTTGAGTGGGTATTAGTAATATGTTCCAATGACCCAGACCAGGGAATCTCAACTGCGAGTAGAAGATCCTGCAGGCGATGTCTGCACATCTCAGCGGAAAAGCAGCGTGGGTTCCACGTAGCTACAAGATCCTGTAGTTGATGAACCAGTTGCTGAACCATCGGCGGCTCACTACCCCGTGGAATATTACGAGAAGACAAATTGTGAGTTACATGCGCCGATGATGAACATTACTTATCCGGTGGCGACTGGCTATGCTTTACGACATCAACCTGGAGAAACCTTCCATTTTGGTGTGATTCCGCCTGGATTTGCTCGTGTCGGGGTCACGAAAGTTATGCCGGCATTCAACGCAATACGTCTTGAAATTCCTGGAGCTGAAGGCGAGAAGACATTGGGAGAAGTTGAGCTTGGTATCGTTCTATGGAAGAAGAAATACATCAAGTTTCCAAACTCGGAGCCAAGGCCACTGACTCCTCCTGTTAGACATTCACCACATCAAAGTCCACCCGCCTCCCCCCACGAAGTTTGGGATCCCGCCGCGAGTCCATCTCCCGCGCTGTCCCGTCAACCGACTGATGCGCCCACTAGTAACTTGACAAAGCGAAAGCTGTTCCCAGCGTCCACCCCTGTGAAGAAACGTGGAAAAAGTGTGCGGGCTCCTGAGAACCCCAAGGAAGTCAAGGCTCATGAGAAGTTAACTTCTGAGATGACTCAGCAGGAAATAGCTGAGAGCCTACGTGAAGGGTCGAGAGCCTTTTTTGAGCAGAAAAAGAAGGAACGAGTGGAGGCAAAAAGAAGGAAATGAGGTAAAAGATCACAACGTTGACAACCTAATGACCCTCCACCTCCGCCCATTTCAGACTACGAGCGAGATATTGACAAGGTACTTTCCTTGCAGAATGAGCAAGATAAATTGTGCGGGAAAGGAGTTGCCCAGCTCGGAGAACAAGAAGCACAATCGCTCGCCCCGCTCATTGTACCTTCTGAAACTCGGGAAATCGAGCATGGAGAAGTTGTCGTTGGCGACTCAGGTTACCCCATGGCGGAGATTGCCCCACGATTTGATTTTGAACTCGGGCTGCCTATGGTGGAAATCCGAGCCAGCTAACAACACAGTTATGGAATTTGAATCGCTGGTACATGACCACCGCAAAAGAAGGGAAATTCTATCTCATGGCGGCGGTTAAGGAACAACACTACTTCCGAGAATATCGTGTGCATGTTGAGTTCCGAGAACTTTTTCAGATGTACAATCAACGTGCTCTCGACAAATCTCTCATCAGCTCTATTGTCTGTAAGTAATTTATTCGTGTAATTTAATTATTTATAGTTATAAGCTCTCGTTCATTGCTTGTAATTATCGTCACAAAATTCTTTTGTACGCTAATTATGCAGAATGAAGATACGTGAATGCAGACTCGGAGGAATTTGGGACATTGGTTTCATTGATCCGGATAAAGTTCATGTCAAGACCGTGGATGAAAATCCCGTGAACACAGAGGACGTTTTGCTAACGTTCTTTAAGCGACAAAGTAGCAAAAAGGAAATACTATTTCCTTACAACTTCGGGTGAGTTTTACCGTCTTCTACACATTCTATTTTGCTTCCCCGATATAAAGTGTAATCGATAAGTTTCTGAATACCTGCGTATATAAACGTGCGCAGTTCCACTACATCTGCTAATCATTAGACTCGAGGAAGGAGAAGTTGAAGTCTGGGACTCACTAAGGAAAGATCAAAATGAATACAAAAGCGTGCGTCTAATGCTCAAGAGGTAATTTCAATCGCACTATATCAACCTCTTTCGTTCATTTCCGGATATCAAAAGTAAAATAATAACTACTCAATTCATTTTCTTTTCCGGACAGGGTTTACAGAAAGTTCAAAGCGGAAGAACGCGTGTATGGCCAGAAAAGCTGGAGTTCAAGTCTAACAACGTAAGTACTACTACGTGTATCTTTCTAATACCATTATCATTCTCTTGATTATTATTTGATTAAATTATATTCTTGTATATATAGTGGTGTCTGCGACAACCATAGGGACAGAACTATGTGGATACTACGTTTGCGAGTACATTCACACGAAGGTCAATGAGAGAGTCAAGTGTAAGAATCGAGAGGTACGTGAACATCATACACAACTTTTATTTTGCCACCATGCATCAATTGTTTTAGTTTCGATCATAGCTGATTTTATTTCTTTCTTTTAAAGATGTCAACAAGCGGAACCAGCTCCTACCACGCAACCGCGTAAAAGCTATTGCGAGGAATTGGCGGGATTCTTACTTACACATGTCATAGATGAACTCGGTGAATTCTATTTTGACGAAAGACCACCTCCACCCCCTGCAGTCGATGCTACAAGGGAACCGCCGGCAGTCGATGCTACAAGGGAACCGGCTCCATTGTAATTAATTAGGAGTACTTAAATTTATATGTGACGAGAGTACTTTGTATGTGTATAATGACTACTCCCTCCGTCTCGATTTAATTGTCGTGACGACAGTTTTACGCAAACCCCCTCGAGTTTTACCCGACACAACCTGCAGTCCCCTCTGTTTCCCTTTCCGCCAGCTCCGTCGACGGCAGCTCCCGGCCAACTCCGGCCATTCCCTGCCCTGCTGACATGTGCCGGCACCCCTTCCTTCCCCTATATCCATTCACGGCGTGTAACTATCGATTCGCAGCCCCCCACCGCAAACCTAGCCACCGCTAACATGAGCAGGAGAGAAAAAATCGATCTTGGAATCCATGCTGGCGGCGGCGCGGAAGCGGCTGTTGGCGATGTACGGAGACTGGCTGCATCACGCGGATACGACGTGGCCGGCAGCAGTCCGCGGCCCTCACGGACGCCGGCGTCCTCGGGCCTGCAGGACTGTCGGCGAGCGCGTCCCGGAGCGCCGCTTCTTCCGACGTCGTCGTCTTCCTCGCGTCTCTCCTGTGTCAGTATCAGTAGTGGTATGGAATGGTATTATGTTGGTACTCTATGGGTATATTTGGTATTTCATATATGAGGCCACCTTGTATCCCCTAGCTCTATATAAGAGTAGCTTTGTATCCTGTTGCAACAACAAAGAGAAATATGAACCCTAGTTCTTATCCTTTATTTTCCTGCAATTTACTTTTATTTAGTTCAGCAATTTATCAGTTTTATCGTTGATTCCTTCCGAATGCTCTGTTCTTCGTGATCCTCTCGATGTCGGAGACCACCGGTCCTGACAAAGTGGTATCAGAGCGGTCCGATCCACCGGGATCGTGCTCCCTCCCTTCCCTCCCGTCTCCTTCGATTCGCACCGGTGATTCCTTTTCTTCTCTGGCGATCTGATTCGGAGCGGTCCTTCTTCTCTCTTTCCGGTTCGATTCGCAGCAAATCCCACCTCCCTGCCCGTTTCGACCTCCGATCCGTTCATGGCGACCGCGCCCTACTGCTTCCCCTACCCCGCCGCCGCCACCTACCCACCTAATTTTTCGGCGGCTACTACCCACACTCTTCTCCAACGATCCAGCACCGCATCTGGATCTTTCCCCACCCCAGCACCCGCTTTCCCCTGCGCCGCCACCGAGTGCACGGTCCATGCCGGCACGGCCGCTTCTGGCTTCCCTTACGCTGCTACCTCCTCCGACCAGCAACCGTGCCTGGATTCTCCCATCCGTCACTCCCCGCCTCCGTTTTGCTTTGGACCACCACCACCATCCCCATCCTACCACGCCGCCGTGTACCACCACACCACCGCTTCCAGCTCCCTCCTCCCTCCCACCCGAATCCCATTGGCAACAGGGCATGCAGCAGATGCAACCGCCGCCCCCACGACGGCCTCCCCAAGCTCACCTCCTCCACTGGCCGCATCCAGGGCCGCCGTCGCACCCGCGTGGCCATTCCCCTCCGCCTCCGTCCCCGCCGTCCAAGAAGGCGCCGCCCCGAGCACCTCGTCGTCCGGCCGCCTCCCCGACTCTCCAGGGACGACGCCCGCCCCGGCCGCCGCGCTTATCGTCCTCTGCTCCGGTCCCGGCCCCGAGCGCCGCCCAAGCTCGCCGTCCTCTGCTCCGGTCCCGGCCCCGAGCGCCACCCAAGCTCGCCGTCCTACACCTACATCGCCGCCGCCAGCTTACTCTACGCGCCTGCCGCCTCAGCGTACACGGACACTACAGCGTACGGCCCAAATCAGCCACCGCCTGCTCCCACACCTGAGTCGCCAACCGTCCCTCCGTTCGGACCAGAGGTAGTCGCTCCAAACAGTGGTAAGGCAGACGAGGTGGTGGGCTTTGCGGGCGAGGATGCAGACGCAGAGGTGTAGCGTGAGCTCCTCAACATACAGGCTCGTCTCCGCAGCGCGATGCTCAAGTCGAGGGTCTCACAGTGGCCAATTTTCACCGGCAAGCGCTCGACTTCCACCTCCAGGAAGCAGCTGGATCATGTGCCCGTGACCCTGACCGACCACGCGCAGATGCTCAAGCCAAGGGACAGTGAGGTCAACGCAATCCAGCACCACGCCACCGTGCCACCAGCTGTTTCCTATGTCGCTCCACGAGTGTTCGATGAAATGCCCACACCAAAATCTTGTCCCAGAACATACGGTACATCTCTGGACGACTCTTTTGAGCATCAAACTTCAATTCAGAGTTCAGGTCTGCAAGGTGGCAGAACCAATCTCGATTACCCCTTGGAGTTGGCTTCTCCACCGGTGTCATTTTCAGCAGTGGAAAAGGTCTGTGCAACAGCAAGTTTGGCTCCAGGTCTCTACTCCAACGACAACGACCCAGCTGGCTCTGATCTGATGCTTGTTCACAACCTGCTACTACCATTGACTGCGCAAGATACACCCAGTGTGTGCAAGGTACTAGAAACTGAACACACTAGTGCTTGTCTGAACACTACTTTAGATGTGTGCGATTTCACGCTTGAGCTGCAACAAGATGATGAGAAGCTGAGGCATCAAACTCCAATTCAGAGTTCTTGTGTGCAAGTTGACAGCACCAAACTCAGTGCGCAGACTCTGGCAGGAATGCCTCAAGCTTATGGTCTACATAATCTGATTTGCCGAACTGTGGTCCGAGCAGATGGGACTGAACACAGCTACTATGCGCTGCCAGGAAATTATCCTATAGAGCAAGATACGCCTGAGCCATTGTTCTCAAATGAGTCTGTAGATGTGTTCGCTAGCAAGCTTGGACAGCAGCCATACAAAGAAGAGCATCAAGAAGATGTGCAGGATTTCTCACTTGAGCTGCAGCAACAAGATAATGAGAAGGCTTACATTTGTCCAGTCTTAAAGGCCTCTGTTTCAGTTGTCACAAACTCCAGCCAGCTCAGCAGTGAGCATAGTATGAGAGAACTGAGGTTGCTATGGGATCCGGGAGCTTCAGCAGTTATAGTGATCCCTCTGAAGAATGGCAGTAGTAACTATTTCTTCTCCCATGATAAGGCTGACCTATGGTCCCAATCTGAACATCAGTGCATTGTGCTTCGGGTAGTATTTAAGGAAGTTATGCTAGATAAACCACCAGCTAAACCTCCCGATAGATTTCGTATTGCTGATTCATCCTGCAGGATATTTGTGTCTTACTTGAAGCCATTCCATCATGTAAAAGGAGTGTTTTCAGTCTGGGAAATTTTTCTGTCTCAGCTCTCTGGCGTAACACTACTCAGACTGAAGATAAAATAATTGGGCGTCTGTATATGGCAGCAAACTCGCAGAATTTGTTCCCTGACATATCCAGAGGCGATACTGAAAATATAGGCATCTTTTTGAAGTTGTTGCCATGGAGTATCCGTTCCGCTCAACATTTTCAGGACTTCTCAATGCAAATGTGCAGTACTTTCTCAACTGGATGCATTTTGCTTTGGAATCCATGGTATGCAATATTGATTCTCCACCAATTTTTGTGGGAGTTCTCAGTGAAACAGGGAACACAAATGCCATGGGCTCCTGGATATGCCACAGTTGCAATGTCATGTGAGCACGCTACAACAGGCAAGACAATGGTTTGTATGGAAATGCATTGCGGTTCCACAACAGTGCAAGTCACAGAACAGAGGTTTGTTTTGGAATTCAGTTTAATGGCTGCGATGTTGCCTAATGGGAGTGAGTTCAGAGATGGACAATTATTATACATGTCTCAGGGTACTAGTGATACTTCTCCTGGATGTATTACCAAAAGGACTAGTACGACATCTAGCGCCATCACAGCATGCCCCATAAGCTTCATTATTGACCAATGGGAGTTTCTCCATCAACATGGTGTCAAGAAGTTTTGCTATGAGAAGAATCTGCTGCCTTCATCAAACTATCTTAAGATCTTGGAAATGGATATTACCTTCATTACATTTCTACCTCCCTGACACGGTGAATGAATTCTGAAGGATAATGACAATGATAAAAGTTTCTGAAGAAACTTGTTCCATTGGTGACCAATGGCTTCAGGGGGGGAGTAATGTCAGGTATCAGTAGTGGTATGGAATGGTATTATGTTGGTACTCTATGGGTATATTAGGTATTTCATATATGAGGCCACCTTGTATCCCCTAGCTCTATATAAGAGTAGCTTTGTATCCTGTTGCAACAACAAAGAGAAATATGAACCCTAGTTCTTATCCTTTATTTTCCTGCAATTTACTTTTATTTAGTTCAGCAATTTATCAGTTTTATCGTTGATTCCTTCCGAATGCTCTGTTCTTCGTGATCCTCTCGATGTCGGAGACCACCGGGTCCTGACATCCTGCCTGGCACGTACGGGGCCTCCCTGCTGTCCGAGACGGGCTTCAGCTTCCAGGACGTCGCCGGTGCCAACCAGGCCAAGCTCGAGCTGCAGGAGGTGGTGGATTTCCTCAGAACCCGGACAAGTACACCGCGCTCGGGGCCAAGATCCCCAAGGGATGCCTGCTTCTGAGGCCAGGGAGTTTCAGTCGGCAGGTCACCGTTGATCGTCCAGATGTCGCCGGTCGTGTCAGGATCCTCGAGGTGAGCAATCCTGATTCTTAGCTTGTGCTTGTAAAATGGTGATTGCTTTTCTTGCATTGCATATTGTTCTGAATTCTGACGAAACCAACTCGTATGCTTCACTTAGTATCATTGTTGCTATTCTCGGAAGACATTGCTTCTGTTTTTTGACTGAAATGTTTGTCATATGGTAAAATTGTATGAAATCCTGGGACATAACTCGTTCTGTAGGTTGAACCTTGTTAAGTATTCTGCTAGGAACTCAGAGGGAATCCTGGTTGCAACATGATAAACTTAGTATCAACTCTAAACCTTGGATAATTTATCTGATATGTTTCATGCCAAATGGCGAAATCATTTTTTCGAATGAAAGGCTGGGCTATAACTCAATTTGCAGGTTGTGTGACATAGATATTCAGAACTATTGTTCAACTGATTTTGATAAACTAAACGTAAGAGTAGCTTGCTAAATCTGTCGCCACCAAAATATCGCTTCCTTAAAAGGATTTTGTTAATGTTCAATGATTATATGCTGGAGCCATGAAATTGTTTTATTATTTTGTGATTCTTGCTGTTTGATTCATGTCTGATTTGTGTTTAGTTTAGAAGTAGTGAGAATTTAGCTGGTTTTTTTTATGTGTAGAAGTAGCGGGAGTTTAGCCGAGCAAAGTGGCGGGTTACCCTTTGCATCAGTTTCTGATGGCATCGGTGTCGTTGTGCTGCTCGGAGATTAATCACTCCTGGTTCTCACACTGTTCGCTAGCCACTGTCCATGGGGATGGGGCTGGTGTGTGAGGCCAGGTGAACATATTCTTCTTGGCTGAATTGGGCGGTTGGGCTCCTGCCTCTAAGTGAGATCTGTTGTCAGCCACGTCTAACTGATGAGTTTTATATGCTCTAGTTTTATATTGCTACCTGGAGGAGATTTCAAGTTTACAACAAAGAAATCACCCTGGCATATATTTACAAAACTGCTGCTCAATGTTCCTTTTCCTTTTACCCAAACAGTTGGTCTTTGTTTTTAGAGGAATACAAAATTTCTAGACTACATTTTAAGAATCTGGTACATTTACTAAAAATTTCTAGGCTACATATTGAGAATCTGGTACATTTCCTAGGCTACATTCGAAATTTCAAGGTTGGTGGACGATATGAATTTTTATTTATTTATAGTTGTGATGATTATTTGTTGAGAATATGAAATGTACCCGATCTAGACAAGGATATGGCTATCTATGTCGATAGCCTAGTATATCAATCCTCTATTGCACTCCAAGATCTGCTCACAGCTTTTTCTTTGCTCCATTTCCCAAAGCCCTTGAAACTATTGGAAGAACATTACACTCGCAGTATGAGCGATGGCATCCTAAGGTGAACCACTATTTTTTTATTACATAGATGGTGTCCTGATAAACTGATATCACCGCTTACATCTTCATGTGCCAATGGTGCCTGCAGGCTCGTTACAAGCTTCAGCTGGATCCAACAGTTGAAGACGTAAAGAAGCTTTGTAATTCTTGCCGCAAATATGCCAGATCAGAGAGAATTCTTTTTCATTACAATGGTCACGGTGTACCAAAGCCTACAGCTAATGGAGAGATTTGGGTGTTTAACAAGTTGAATATTAACAACTGTTAATTATATCTCTACTGTTAAGTTGGTTCGTCTCTTTTCTGTTGGATACAAGTCAAAGTGATCACATGGGTCTCTTTTCTGATTGAGATGTGCAGCCGAGGGAGTATAAATTTGCAAGAGAATTTTGCAAATGCAGTGTCCAAACTGCAATGCTTTAAATAGCTTTTCTTTCTTTTCAGCATCTGCTGCATTGTCTTCCTGACCATTATTGGCTTCTTGGCCTCCTTCAGGTACTCCAGCATCAGCATGGCTGCTGAGGCAGAGGCGGAGCACGTCCTCGGCCGCTTCCTCTGTCTGAGCCTACCCTCGTCAGCGACAACGAGGAAGCTTCTTATCAGCCTGGGATCGAGCTGCCGGTGAGAAGCGACAGAGGGAGCGATCGATGTGATGCTGTGTGGTGCCAGATCGCTCCGGCGGCCAGTGGGGAGGGGCTCCGGCGAGCAAGATCAGAGACTGCAGAAGCCTGGGCCAGTGGGGAGGGGCTCCGACGAGCAGGAGCAGGAGCTCCGGCGGCGGGCGGCCAGCGGGGAGGGGCTCCGTGAGCAGAAGCAGGAGCAGGAGCGCGAGGGAGGAGCTCCGGCGGCAGGCGGCCAGCGGGGAGGGGCTCCGGCGAGCAGGAGCAGGAGCGCGAGGGAGGAGCTCCGGCGGCCGGCGGCCAACTGGCAGGGTCTCCAGTGAGCAGGAGCTCCGGGAGCCGGCGGCCAGCGGGAGGGTCCTGGAGGATCGAGAGGGAAGGAGGAGATCGCGGATCGCGAGAGCTGATCGCGATCTAGGGGCTGGAGCTGCGGATTTTAAATTTCGAGGATGTAATTGCAAAACGTGTGTCAGTGCAAAATTTTGTTCCCGCGACAATTAATTTGGGACGGAGGGAGTACTTTATATGTGTAGTGAGTACTTTATACGCGATCTCCTCCGAAACCCTGAAAAATGAGCGAAAAGGAAAAAACAGAAACCCTAACCCCGAAAAATAATCGAAAAGAAAAAAAAACCAGAACCCCTTGAAAAAATAAGCAAAAAAAAAAACAGAAACCTTTAGTACCGGTTTGTATTACAAACCGGTACTAAAGGTCCTCAGGGTCGAGCTCGCATGTGCGCCCACGTGGAGACTCTTTAGTACCGGTTTTATTTAGGTGCCGGTACTAAAGGGTTACCCCTTTAGTGCCGACCCTTTAGTACCGGTTGTGCGGCCGGTACTAAAGGCCATCTACAACCGGTACTAGAAGTGGGTTCTCTACTAGTGAAACCACCAAAAGTATATACGTGTATGTAAAGGAAAACTCAAGCTAACTAGGGTTTCAATCGAGCTAGCTTGGCCAGTTGGTCACGCTAATTCTTACATTGCTTAACTCTTTGTGGCTCCTCTTTCCATTACACCAATAGTTCATCTGTTGACCCGTCAGCATCTCGAGAAGGATGACTCCAAAGCTGAACATGTCCGACTTTCTTGAGGTTTTCAAGTCATAGTGTCCAATCGGGAGCTACATACTGACTGAACAGATGCCATGAATTCGGTGCATGGAACTCCTATCTTGTTATTTCAAGAAGAAGAATAAAATGGATACATTTTTTATATAACTGTAGGGCGTGTACAAAATACAAACCCACGTGTGCGAAACACTTACAAAATGTTGTATGTCAAGCACACACGCTTTCCTCAGTGTTTGGTGGAGGTTCCGGCATCCAAAATATTGGGGTTCATGTCGAACCCTCCTTAACTTCGGCTTGACCAGACATGTCATGCACGTACACGTCTAACACAAGTGTCGTCGTCGCTCTGTACCAAATTCCTACAGTTTTATTTTGGGATCGATCGGGAAATGAGAATTCATATTACCATTAACTTACTGAACAGGATGATGCCGAGGCTTGAGTTTGGCAGATACTTGTAGACGAGCAGTTTCTGTCGCTGCTCCAAGCAGACCCGAGAAGCTGCATGATGTTGTCGTGCTTGAGCTTGGCGGCGAGTATCATCTAATCTTGTACCTCGTGGAATTGAAACGACTCCCAGTGACTTTCGAGTAGCCTTCTTACGGCTACCACTTGTCCATCCTCAAGTTAACCCTGCAGATTCGCGTCCATTGCATGTGATTGATAAGAAGAGTGGTGCCGCAAGAAAGACGCACACACAATGGATTGATGGATGGTTCTCATCTTTCAGGTCGTATCCAAGATCCTTATTCTTGTTATTTCAGTGGGTTTTCCTTGCGATGTTGTTATATCTTGGTGTCAGAGTTTGCGGTTATAGTAGATTGGGAGAGTTGGGTGGTCTACTTATGCAGTTTGGGAGTTGCATGATTTGGGAATAGTCTGCATGAGATTTTGCTATAACGGGTTTTCTCCCGATTTTTCGTTAACAAACTGGGCAATCCTCTCTTTTTTAATTAATAGATTGGAGCAACAAAAAATTGCTTCCATTTCAAGAAAAAAACACCAAGTGATATCACCGGCACATTCTCCAAGAATGATGGAGGGAGATGTCGTAATTGTTGTGCATGATTTTAACTAGTACAACAAAAATATTTGAGCGCCACCTTTTTATTTGTTTATGTTAATAGAAACAATATACAAAATCATGTTATTTATATAAAATATATACAGACTAAAAAGGGTCGCCTTTCTTTTACGCTAGAAGAAACACCCGTCGTATAAGTATAGAGAGAATTCCTTTCTTGGCCCTCTCTTAAATTTGGATGCCTTTTTTGGCCCTGGACAAGTTTCGTGTCCCTTTTTGACCCAAAAATTTAGATGACTTCCTTATTTGGCTCTCTAGTTCATTTTGGATGTTAAGATGACTCTTTTGCCCCTGCTGCTGAAAAACTAATCTCATATTTGAAAAAATCGAAATTTTGACAAAATTTTGGATGTTGATATTTTGACAAAATTTTGGATGTTGATATTTTGACAAAATTTTGACAAAAATCGAAATGTTGACAAAATTTTGACAAACTATATATATGCTGAACTGTGTGTGTTAGTTTAGCCCCTGTTCCGACGCACGACGAACTGGCAAGATGTGCACTTACAAGCACTTCCGTCGAGACACACACGCACAAGCTAAGCACCTTGATCGATCACGTACTACTAGCTTTCACGTATCGTAACTCAACTCGCCGGATATGCACGCACAAACACGATTTGTTTTTTTCCCCTCAGCCCGTGAGCCTCATAGGTCTTTTTGGATTTTATTTATAGCAGCAGAAAACAGCCGCTGCTTGACTCGTACAAGGAAAACGAAACCGACATGAACTAGTACTCCTAATTAACTAGAACTCACTTATGGAATATAACCACCGGTCTCAACACGAACCGGACAAGGTTTGGTTATTTCCAACAGTGTGTACGGATATGGCATCCGGTTATAGGGGAGGTTTTGTCAAAATTTCGATTTTTTCAAATATGAGATTAGTTTTTCAGCAGCAGGGGCAAAAGAGTCATCTTAACATCCAAAATGAACTAGAGGGGCAAATAAGGAAGTCATCTAAATTTTTTGGGTCAAAAAGGGACACGAAACTTGTCCAGGGCCAAAAAAGGCATCCAAATTTAAGAGAGGGCCAAGAAAGGAATTCTCTCATAAGTATATATATCTAGCCATTATATATCAAGCTATGGATATGCAAATGGTCTGGAAGGAGTTGGCAGCGACGTCGAGCATGACGTGTCTAGCGCTTGCATGACCGCCGATGCATCGGGCCTGAGTTTTCGTTTCGTCTGAAGACAGAGGAGGCCGATGTGCACGCAGTTGCGCATCTCATTCCGAGCATAGTGGTGGCCTAGTGTCGGGTCAGCTGTATCTGCTATCGATCCAGCCTTCCACTTGTCCCAAACCTGCATGCATGCAGTTGACTGGGTATTAGTATTTGTTTCAAACTAACCACCAACATTATATGTGTATTTAAAAGAAAGCTCAAGCTAATTAGCTTCGATGTAGAGCAAGCTTCCCCAGTTGGTCACGCTTGTACTTACATATGCTAACCCCTTTCGGCTGAGGCCTTCTGTGGCTGCATTACACCAATCGTAGTACATCCCTCGACCCGCCACCATCTCGAGAAGGATAACTCCAAAGCTGAACTGTTAGATCCATAGGATACTCTATTCGGTAGATCAACGTGTTCATCAAGTGTTTTATGAGTGTGAGTGAGTGAAAACGAGAGGGAGAGGCAGAGGTACCTTGATTAGCTCCTGAGGAGCTCGAAGAGTCGGCCATGGTGGTCGATGGTGGCGGCTGCGACGGCGTGGCGGCGCAGTGGGCTTCCCGTGAGCACTGTGCCAAACCCTAATCGGAGGGGTGTCGGTGGGGGGTGCTGGCGGCGCGGTGAACCTCGTACCTTGTGCCCTAGCCCCCCCACCTCTTTATATGGCGCAGGTCACAGGGGCCCACCGACCATTAAGGGGTCGGGCGCCCCCGATCAGGGCGCGTGATCACAGGGATCATTATAGCCGTTGGGCTATAATGGTGGAGATCATATCTAACATTCTCCCCCTTGATCTCAACTTTTACTTTTAACTTTTTACCTTTTACTTTACTCGTTTCATCACCGATTAGTACATAGAGCATGTTTCATCGTCACAGCTCATTGCCGATAGAATCAGACAGCCACTATATACTTTTCAGTTTTGAAACAATAAAACTGTTACTTTTGGGCCTCTATGATCCAGTGATCATAGGCTTTCCATTAATCCCATGCCGGCTATGTGTTTCTGGAACACATCGGGTGGTAAGCCTTTCGTTAGCGGATCCGCAAGCATTTCCTTTGTCCTTATATGCTCGAGACTTATAGTTTGATCCTGGATCTTATCTTTCACAACATAATACTTTATATCTATTGCTTTTGTAGCATTACTCGACTTGTTGTTGTGAGCATAGAATACTGCGGACTGTTGTCACAGTACATCTTTAGTGGTTTGTCAATGCAATCTACCACTTTCAAGTCGGGTATAAATTTCTTTAACCATATCGCCTGTCCCGTGGCCTCATAACATGCTATAAATTCTGCATACATCGTGGATGCAGCAACTAATGACTGTTTGGAGATTTTCCACGAAATAGCCCCTCCCGCGAGAGTGAACACGTACCCTGACGTGGACTTCCTATCATCTTTGTCTCCCGCAAAATCTGCGTCTGAATACCCTCTTAGTTCTAGGGAATCAGATCTTCTATATTTAGCATGAGGTCTTTTGCGCCTTGTACATAACGCAATGCTTTCTTTACCATGTTCCAGTGTTCATGGCCTGGATTTTCTTGATATCTACTGTAACATCCCAAAATTATTATCAGGTTTATATTCCAAAAATGAGAGCCAACAAAAACTTTTGTTGTTTATTGTGTGATAATTGCTTTTGTTACTTGAGTTGTTGTTCTTGCTGTTTGTGTGAGTGTTTGCACTAGTAAACACTAGTAAGAAAGAAAGAAAACAAGATATAAAATCAAAGCAAGAAAAATAAAAGTGACAAGTGGTCACATGAAAATCTCCAAGTGACAAACTCAATTATTTTCAAACCAAAGTCAGTGGAGTTGTAATGTAAACACTCCCCATTTTGTTCCTACCACTTTCCCCTCTCAAATATTATTTTTGAACTAGTTTTGAAATTCTAAAATAAAAACAATTGAAATAAATTCAAATAACATAAACAAAGTACTATAAAAGAAAATGTTTCAAAACATTTTATTATTTTATGCCAATTTTTGTGGAGCTTCTGTACATTATGGGAAGGCCCCACAAATTTTTGCAAATTTTTCTAAAAGGTTTAAATGCACTAATTAAATCCTAGAAAACCTTCTGGTTTTAACAGAAGGACTAAAACAGAAATAAAAAAAGGAGCAGAGAGGAGGCAGGGGGTTTTCTGCGAAAATGTCATCCCCTACCTCTCTCCCTCGCCCCGACGTGCCGCCGTGTCGCCGTGCTGCGCCTCACCGTTTCCGAGCCGCCCAGGCCCCCCCTGCGCGCGCGCCCGGTGCCTCTGCTGCCTCTGCGTGCAGGAGAGAGCGCTCGAGCCCCTCCCCGCGCCATTACGCCGCCCTCTGCCCCGATGCATCGCCGTGGCATCCGCGGCGTCGCCGGCCAAATTGGCCCAGCCCTCTGCACCTCGACACGCCCAGCTCCTCTAGACGCTTCTAGAACGTGTCCGGACCCCGTTAAGCACCAAGCCGCCACGAGCCTCTGCACCCTCGCCGCGTAGCCGAGGAATTGGTCACCGTAGACGCGCCATGGCCGCCGCCGTGGACCTCGACCACCATGGACCGCCCCGAGCCCTATAAAGCCACCCCAAGACCTCACTGGAACACCACACCTCTCCCTCGAGCTTTCCCTCGCCTCAATTTCGTCTGTGCACCGCCGGAGGGCAGTGCACTGCCGCACCCGACGCCGCCGTTGAGGTCGAGCACCACCACAACGCCACACCCTCCCATTCTTCCCTCTGACCCCTCTACGCTGTTGCCCAAGCTCACCGCACTCACCCAGGCTTCTTTTCCCTCTTTTTAGTGCACGGACGCGACCCCGAAGCTCCGCCGAAGTTGCTGCCCGACGCCGACGAAGAGCGCGACATCGCCGCCGTCGACAGAGACTTCCCCAGCAACTGCCGCTCGCACCATCGTCTTCCCCGAGCCGCCGCCGTCGATTCGCGTCATCGCCGCTTCCTCCCGAGCCCCTAGGTGAGAGATCCGTCCACCTCGCCGTCGCCGGCGCGGCAGCGCCGCTCGTTTTAGGTCGTCGCCGATGGCGACCTCCGTGAGCCGTTGGATCGAAGATCTACGGCCACGTACCGCTTTGTATTAAGTTAGACTGCCATGTGGGTCCCGCTGTCATAATTTTAATCTTTTCCCTCGCGCGCGTACCGTTTCGCTGAGTCACTGACGGGTAGGACCCACCCGTCAGGGATTTCAACATTATCCACAACAGTGGATTTTTCTAATTCAAATTCTCTGAAATCTCAGTACTGATGTCAACTTTGAAATTAAATATCTCGAGATTTAGGAATCCAAATAAATCAAACTCAACTGTTCTGGAAAGCTTATGAAATTGTTTAACCAACACAATTGGTCTCATGTCATTTAATTAAATAGTAAAAAGTATTATTGAAAATGCTACAGAAGGTTTAAATTCTAAACTTGTTTGTTTCTGATGCTCTGTTAGTCCAAATAATTCCAAACCAATTTTGCTAGCTTAGTACTGCCTTGTGTTAGCTCCCCTAATTTTGGTAGAATTAATTAAGTAGTATAATTGTGACTTTAAGATAAACCCTTCTGGACTAAAACAGACATTATGTTTATTGGTTGATCCAAATGAGTTAGGACCAATTTTGTTAGCTCACATATATCCATGTTTAGTTACCCCTAAAAGGGTTTAATTTTTGGAACAATATAATTTAATTGGTAGCTAAAACTTGATTATTAAGCTACTGGATTCAATCCAATGTGTAGGGAGTTTGGTAACTCCAAATGATCCAATTCAAATTGGGTTGTATTCTACACATCAGTGGCTTTCCATAGAATTTTAGTTTGTATTTTTGTGACCAACAGAACTCAAGTTGTGGAATTAAACATGAATAACTAGTTTCTGCCATAATTTGAAGTAATTAAAAATGTTTAATTCAATTTTTTTGAAAACCAAATTGTGTGGTTTGATGTGTGCAGTAGCTAATTGTGATGTTGATGATGGTTATGTTGAGGTGATTGCTTGTATAGCTTAGTGATTGTTTGCATTGTTTGTTTGTTAATTAGACGAGAACGTTGTCGGATATATCGAGGAAGGAGAGTTTGCTGAATTTGAAGAACAAGAGCAAGATCACTTTGCCAAGCAAGGCAAGCTATTCTCTGAGCTTGCACTACCAACATATGCATCTACTTTCATAACATGTTTACTCTCAAAGCAAGATTTACAAAACCCATTTCAAAAATATATGGATATTATTTTGCCACCCTATGTAGTAGTTTATATAAAACTTTAGGATGGGAAAACAATGTTGTTTATTCAAAACTCCTTTGAAATTTCTTGTGAGTTTATGGAATACCGAGATGTCGGTGTTGGAGTGGAAAGGTGGAAAAATGGTGATGTTTATGAAAAATGCACAGTGTCCTAGTACTATGGAAACCAATCCTACCCTGTGCGACCACATTTACCACATATGGGAAAAGGCGTAGTCATGTAGTTTGCTCTTATTAGTATGGGATACCTCATCGACGGAGATGACTCCGTTATGCATGAGGGGATGGTCCGAGGATCTACCCCCTGACCCGGGTCCTCACACAAGTTGGTGGGGAGGATAGAAGGTTCCACCATAAACCGCCGGACAAAACTATGAGTCCTCACACTTAGGGTTTCTGACGGGAAACCGGACTGGGTGTCGATGGAAAGTGTCATATGGGAAGGATCCTATACTAGCATGAGCAAATAAGAGGCTATGGCCGGCGGCTTACTTCGCATACACCTGGTATGGCGAGACGTGGCAGACACGATGAGTTGCCGGATGGATGTGGGTTAAAAGCGTGCTACCTCTGCAGAGTGTTTAAAACTATTCGAATAGCCGAGTCCTCGGATATGGACAATTGGGAGACTGTCCTAAGACCTTGTGCAAGTTTTAAAAAGGCTTTGAGTTTTTAAAGAAAATGAGTGGAGAATGTTTCCTACACCTATACCAACGGATCGGTATGAGGTGGTGGGATGAAAGTGGACCATGACGGGCTATGGTCGGGAAAAGGAGGAGTTTTGGAAAAACAGATGAAAACGGTGACTTCTTTAAAATAGTTATAAAACTCTTCTTACCTTTTTCAATAAAGATATAGAGATGTTTTAAATAAGAAAAGTTGTCAACTAAAATAAAACTGGTGCATACTCATGTTGGGGTAGTTTGCGAGTACATTCAAATGTACTCATATTGGTTTCGTCCCTGGCTATTGTCCTAGCCAGACTACGAGGAGGAACACTACGCAGAGCAGGAATATGGCGACTTCTACGCCAACTAAGGATCTCCACAAGTCAGCTGCCTGTCGGGTTGTCATCGTTAGAATATGATGTCGATTACGCCGTAGCTTCCGCTGATATATTTGGTTTGGCCCATGAAGGCACCTATGTAAGAACTTGGTCTAAATGACCATTTATGTAAGACTTTTATTCGGTACTGTAATGGATGTAAACTTTGGTATCCAATTCGGATTATGTGCAACGACAGACTGATCACGGGATCGTTGTGTTAAGCATAATCGGGTATTTCGGACAGCTAGTCCGGGGTCCCCACAGACTTGGTATCAGAGCCATCCTGACTTTAGGAAACCTTAGTTAGCATGGTCGTTTGTCAAATGTTACAAAAGATGAATTTCTAAAAAGAAAGGAATGAAGTATTTTCGAAAATTGCTTATCTCCAATCCTCTTACTTATGCAAAATTTTACTCTCATTAAATATTGCATTTTCCTTAGTATCCCTAAAATTTTGTACACCTCTCATTAAGTTTAAAATTTGACTCACTTGTTGCCCTACTATATTAAAATTTTGATATACTTGTCACCTAACTAACTTAAAATTTTGCTTAAAAACTGTAGATGGCACTCCATGGACCGAGTTCGTTCAGCTGGAGAAGGACAGCAAGCTGACGTTTGAGAGGGACTTGTTCGAGTTGACCAAGCTGTTAGGTCGCCCCGCTCCAGAGTTTGAGGGAGCTCAGATTGATGTTCACGGTGTTGGAAGGCTGAGCTGGCTCATCAGATCGTCAGTTCGCAGGAACATCAAGTCTCCCAATTCCAGGACGCTCATCTTCACCACCAAGGAGGCCACCTGGGTTGACGGTCTCTGTACTGCTACACAGAGGATGCTATCCCGACTTTGTGAGGAGCACAAGGCGGAGTTAGTAGACTCCCGTTCCGGTTCTACGGGAGGCGCAACTGTGATGGACACCCTACTCCTTCACCTTACCACCCGATGTTTGGGAGCTACATCATGGACATGGAGATCTTACTTCAGTGCACTCAGGATGATCTGTTGCGCACTAGGATTCAGCTCCACTTCGACCGCGAGTCGCTCGTTGAGCTTCGCGAGAACGAGATGAAGCTGATGGTGGAGAAGGTTGCTCTTCTCAGGAAGAGGGCCCAGCTGAGGAAGACTATCGTGAAGCTCCGCACGAAGGTGGCAGAGCAGGATGGACTGATTGAGGATCTAGAGCACCATACTGACGAGATGGAGGAGGAGGGCGAGGATCTCCGCAAGGAGAACGACGCTTTCCTCAGTGACGATGATGACTTCGTGGAGGAGATGGACTGTGAGGAGGAGGATGATGAGGAGGAGTTAGTTGACGAGGAGGAGGAGCCACTCGAGCCAGTTCTCGAGGACGAGGAGGAGGATCCCGAGGAGCCAGCCTACCAGTCAGATGCTGACGTGTTAGAGCTGGAGGTTCCACCTCAGTAGGCGAGTGACTTGATCACTACCGCAGGATTAGGTTGACCCCTATAGCTAGTCGAGTAGTAGTAGTGGTTCTTTTGGAAACCAGATGTTATGTATCCTAGATGTAAGGTGATGTGTAAGCTTGAGGTTGTAAGCTTGATGTTGATGTGAACTCCTTGATGTGTTGTTTGTGAAATATAAGTATGTTTGTCTTGTTTAAAATTGTGTGAACTATTTTCATATAACTCTTAGGATTAATCAACCGCTTGAGAGATCATCTTTTCCCTTAGTCGAACTTTTCTTGCCTTGTCTCTTATACCCGGTGTGCTTCAGGATGCCACCCCGTCGCAGCAATGCGGAAGGATCAGGATCAGCACCACCACCACCGGACCCAACCCCCACCCAACTTCTCGCACTTATCATGGAGGAGCGTGAAAATGCCCGGCAAGAGCGCCAAGCTCATCTCGCTGCCTTACAACAACTCGCAGCCGCTTACAACAACAACAACAACAATAACAACAACAACAACAATGGTGGTAACGGCAATGGCGATGGAAACCAGCGATCTACCTTGGGTGATTTTCAGAAGACCAACCCACCCACCTACTCCAAGGGACTTCACCCACTAGAAGCCGATGATTGGCTTCGCACCATCGGCAATAATCTTGAAGTTGCTGCTGTGGGAGAAAATGAGAAGTGCTGTATGCAACCCACTATCTCGCTGGACCTGCAAGAGCTTGGTGGGAAACTACCAAGACTCTCCAGCAGCTGGTCATGTCATCACTGGGCTGAGTTCCAGGAGAAGTTCCGCAAGAAGCATATTCCCAGTGGACTCATTGAAGGAAGAAGGATGAGTTCCGTAAGCTGAGGCAGGGAAGTAGAGATGTGGTCGGTTATCTTGAGGAGTTTACCGACTTATCTCGGTATGCTCCTGATGACACCGACAAGGAAGAGAAGAAGATGGAGCGTTTCATGAGTGGACTCATGATGAACTTCAGTGTGCTTTGGTTATCCATGACTTCCGTGATCTGGAGTCACTTGTGGACAAGCCATCCAGCTGGAGACCAAGCGCAAGTCGATGTATGAAGGTCGCAAGAGGAGGATGAATGCTCAGGAAGGTTCGAGCAGCCAGAAACCTCGTATCTTTCAGCAGAACACCAGGCCTGCCTATCGTCCACCCCAAGCTCCACGCCCAAATTACCCTAACCGCCCAAACAACTTCAACCGCCCCAATGACAATAACCGTCCCGGAGGAAACTTCAACAACTTCACCCGCAATCCCAATGTGATCTGCTTTGAATGCGGCAACAAGGGTCACTACTCCAAAGAATGTCCCAATCCCAAGAGGAATGTCCAGCGCCCCAATGCGCCGGCACAGAACAATGGTCAAGGCCGCAATGGAAATGGAAATGGCAAGAATGCCGCACCTCGCGGAAATGCTGCTGTTGCCAAGGGTCGTCTGCACCACATCAATGCTGAAGAAGCTCAGGATGCTCCGGATGTTGTGCTGGGTACGTTCCTTGTCAACTCAGTACCTGCAACTGTTCTGTTTGATTCTGGTGCTACCCATTCATTTGTTACCCAAGAATTTGTTGCTAAGGGAGGTTTAGTTAAGAGCCTCTTACCCAAACCCATGGTCATCCAAATCCCAGAATCCACCGTAGAGACCAAGATGTTTTGCTCCGATGTACCCCTTGAGATCAAAGGAGAAAAGTTTCCAGTAACTTAATTGTTCTGGGAACCCAAGGCATCGATGTTATACTCGGTATGAATTGGTTAGCCAAGTACCATGGTCGAATTGACTGTGCCAGAAGAGCTGTATCCATCACCACCGACAAAGAAGTAGAAGTGGAGTATGTGTCTGAAACTAGTCAACCTCACCCAGGCTGCCATGAGAGCATAGCTCGACCCGCCCTAGATGAGATCCGTGTTGTTCATCTGTTCAAGGATGTTTTCCCAGAAGAATTGCCTGGTATGCCGCCAGATAGGGATATTGAGTTCATAATTGAGCTTATCCCAGGAACATCCCCATATCCCAAAAGCCTTATCGGATGAATCCGGAAGAACTGGTTGAGTTGAAGAAGCAGTTGGCTGATATGCTAAGCAAAGGTCTTGTCCGCCCAAGCGCTTCACCATGGGGATCACCCATTATTTGTGGACAAGAGAGACGGTACCACACGCCTGTGTGTGGATTATCGCAAGCTGAATGACGTGACCATTAAAAATAAGTACCCTCTTCCCAAGATCGAGGATCTGTTCGATCAAATGAACGGAGCCCGAGTCTTTTCAAAGATCGATCTTCGGACAGGTTACCATCAGTTGAAGATCAGAGAGACAGATATTCCCAAGACCGCCTTCACCACTCGTTACGGGTTGTTTGAATACACCGTGATGTCTTTTGGTCTGACCAATGCCCCAGCCTATTTCATGAATCTCATGAACAAGATTTTCATGGAGTACCTCGACAAGTTCGTGGTAGTTTTCCTTGATGACATCCTTATTTATTCCAAGACCGAAGAAGAGCATGCTGAACACCTGCGTCTAGTTTTGGAGACCTCCGAGAGCACCAGCTGTATGCCAAGCTTAGCAAGTGTGAGTTTTGGCTCAGTGAAGTGGCATTTCTCGGACATATTGTATCGCTGGAGGAATTTCTGTTGACCCTGAGAAGATACAAGCCATTCTTGACTGGTTATCCCCAACCAATGTTTTTGAAATCCGAAGCTTTCTCGGACTTGCCGGTTATTACCGCAAGTTCGTTGAAGGATTTTCCAGTATAGCCAAACCTCTGACCCAACTGTTGAAGAAGGACAAGAAATTTGAATGGACTCAGAAGTGTGAGGATAGTTTCCAAGAACTGAAGAAGAGACTAACCTCAGCCCCAATCCTGATCATGCCAGACGTCACCCAGAGTTTCGACGTGTATTGCGATGCATCACGCCTCGGACTTGGTTGCGTTCTGATGCAAGAAGGCAAAGTTGTGTCGTACCTGTCCCGGCAGTTGCGACCGCATGAAGAGAATTACCCAACCCATGACTTGGAGTTAGCTGCTGTAGTCTTTGCTCTTAAGAAGTGGCGTCCCTATCTTGCGGGACATCGCTGCGAGGTCTATACAGATCACAAAAGCTTGAAGTATATTTTCACCAGAAAGATCTGAACCTGCGACAGAGGAGATGGATGGAATTAATCAAGGATTATGATATTGGAATCCATTATCACCCCGGAAAGGCTAATGTAGTTGCCGATGCCCTTAGTCGCAAACCTTGCACCCTGAATGCCCTGATCCAAGCCGAACAGCCAGCCTTGTTCAAAGACTTCCAAGATTTTGGACTAGAGCTTGTTAGCCATGGTTATCTCGCCAATCTAGAGTTAACCCCAACCCTGATGGATCAAATCAAAGAAGCCCAGAAAGGTCATGAAAGCATAGGGAATTAGGAAGAAATTTCCCTCGGCAAAGCACCCGGTTTTACCGAAGATGCTGAAGGAGTGCTGAAATTCAATGACCGTATCTGTGTGCCCAATGTCACGGAACTTAAGGAGTTAATCCTGAAGGAGGCCCATGAGACCCCTTATTCAATCCACCCCGGCGGAACCAAAATGTACCAAGACCTTCGAGAAAGATTTTGGTGGCATGGAATGAAGCGAGAGATTGGTTCATTCGTAGCCAAGTGTGATATCTGTCAGCGAGTCAAGGCTGAACATCAGCGACCCGCTGGATTGCTTCAACCTTTGAAAATTCCCGAGTGGAAGTGGGATGAGATTGGAATGGATTTTATTACCGGACTTCCAAGATCCAACCGAGGCCATGATTCAATCTGGGTCATCGTTGATCGACTGACCAAGGTTGCCCACTTTGTTCCTGTCAAGACCACTCATACCGGAGCTCAGTTAGCAGACCTGTATATTTCCAGAATAGTGAGCCTGCATGGTGTGCCTAAGAAGATTGTATCTGATAGAGGCACGCAATTCACCTCAAGATTCTGGAAATCCCTTCATGAAGCCCTCGGAACCAAGTTAGCCTTTAGCACAGCTTATCATCCCCAGACCGATGGCCAACTGAGCGAGTGAACCAGATATTGGAGGACATGCTTCGCGCATGTGTTCTATCCTATGGTTCCAAGTGGGAAGATTGTCTTCCGTTTGCAGAGTTCTCGTACAACAACAGTTATCAGTCTAGTCTGCAAATGGCCCCTTTTGAAGCCCTTTACGGCAAGAAGTGTCGTACACCCCTGAATTGGTCCGATACCGGAGAGAGCAAATTGTTCGGACCAGATACCCTCCGAGAAGCTGAAGAGCAAGTTCAGCTTATTCGTGAACGCCTCAAAACTGCCCAATCCCGTCAGAAGAGTTACGCTGACACCAAGCGCCGTGATCTCACTTTCAGTGTCGGAGATTATGTGTATCTCCGAGTGACACCCCTCAAGGGAATGCAGCGTTTCCATGTCAAAGGAAAGTTAGCACCAAGGTATATTGGACCCTTCAAGGTCATTGCTCGTCGAGGAGAAGTATCCTATCAGCTGGAGTTACCCCAGAGTTAGGAGATTATCATGATGTCTTCCACATTTCCTTGCTCCGGAAGTGTCTTGAAGTTCCTGACCAGCCTGATGTTTTCAAAAACATCGACCACCTCTCCATCGACCTGAACCAAGACCTGACTTATCGTGAGAGACCCCTCAAAATTCTCGAAGAAGATGTTCGTGTTACCCGAAGACGTGCGATCAAGTTTTACAAAGTCCAGTGGACTAACCACTCTGAAGAAGAAGCAACTTGGGAACGCGAAGATTATCTTAGAAGCGAATTCCCAGACCTCCTTAAAACCTAAGCCTAGCAAATCTCGGGACGAGATTTATTTTAAGGGGGGAAGGATTGTAACATCCCAAAATTATTATCAGGTTATATTCCAAAAATGAGAGCCAACAAAAACTTTTGTTGTTTATTGTGTGTAATTGCTTTTGTTACTTGAGTTGTTGTTCTTGCTGTTTGTGTGAGTGTTTGCACTAGTGAACACTAGTAAGAAAGAAAGAAAACAAATATAAAATCAAAGCAAGAAAAATAAAAGTGACAAGTTGTCACATGAAAATCTCCAAGTGACAAACTCAATTATTTTCAAACCAAAGTCAGTGGAGTTGTAATGTAAACACTCCCCATTTTGTTCCTACCACTTTCCCCTCTCAAATATTATTTTTGAACTAGTTTTGAAATTCTAAAATAAAAACAATTGAAATAAATTCAAATAACATAAACAAAGTACTATAAAAGAAAATGTTTCAAAACATTTTATTATTTTATGCCAATTTTTGTGGAGCTTCTGTACATTATGGGAAGGCCCCACAAATTTTTGCAAATTTTTCTAAAAGGTTTAAATGCACTAATTAAATCCTAGAAAACCTTCTGGTTTTAACAGAAGGACTAAAACAGAAATAAAAAAAGGAGCAGAGAGGAGGCAGGGGGTTTTCTGCGAAAATGTCATCCCCTACCTCTCTCCCTCGCCCCGACGTGCCGCCGTGTCGCCGTGCTGCGCCTCACCGTTTCCGAGCCGCCCAGGCCCCCCCTGCGCGCGCGCCCGGTGCCTCTGCTGCCTCTGCGTGCAGGAGAGAGCGCTCGAGCCCCTCCCCGCGCCATTACGCCGCCCTCTGCCCCGATGCATCGCCGTGGCATCCGCGGCGTCGCCGGCCAAATTGGCCCAGCCCTCTGCACCTCGACACGCCCAGCTCCTCTAGACGCTTCTAGAACGTGTCCGGACCCCGTTAAGCACCAAGCCGCCACGAGCCTCTGCACCCTCGCCGCGTAGCCGAGGAATTGGTCACCGTAGACGCGCCATGGCCGCCGCCGTGGACCTCGACCACCATGGACCGCCCCGAGCCCTATAAAGCCACCCCAAGACCTCACTGGAACACCACACCTCTCCCTCGAGCTTTCCCTCGCCTCAATTTCGTCTGTGCACCGCCGGAGGGCAGTGCACTGCCGCACCCGACGCCGCCGTTGAGGTCGAGCACCACCACAACGCCACACCCTCCCATTCTTCCCTCTGACCCCTCTACGCTGTTGCCCAAGCTCACCGCACTCACCCAGGCTTCTTTTCCCTCTTTTTAGTGCACGGACGCGACCCCGAAGCTCCGCCGAAGTTGCTGCCCGACGCCGACGAAGAGCGCGACATCGCCGCCGTCGACAGAGACTTCCCCAGCAACTGCCGCTCGCACCATCGTCTTCCCCGAGCCGCCGCCGTCGATTCGCGTCATCGCCGCTTCCTCCCGAGCCCCTAGGTGAGAGATCCGTCCACCTCGCCGTCGCCGGCGCGGCAGCGCCGCTCGTTTTAGGTCGTCGCCGATGGCGACCTCCGTGAGCCGTTGGATCGAAGATCTACGGCCACGTACCGCTTTGTATTAAGTTAGACTGCCATGTGGGTCCCGCTGTCATAATTTTAATCTTTTCCCTCGCGCGCGTACCGTTTCGCTGAGTCACTGACGGGTAGGACCCACCCGTCAGGGATTTCAACATTATCCACAACAGTGGATTTTTCTAATTCAAATTCTCTGAAATCCTCAGTACTGATGTCAACTTTGAAATTAAATATCTCGAGATTTAGGAATCCAAATAAATCAAACTCAACTGTTCTGGAAATCTTATGAAATTGTTTAACCAACACAATTGGTCTCATGTCATTTAATTAAATGAGTAAAAAGTATTATTGAAAATGCTACAGAAGGTTTAAATTCTAAACTTGTTTGTTTCTGATGCTCTGTTAGTCCAAATAATTCCAAACCAATTTTGCTAGCTTAGTACTGCCTTGTGTTAGCTCCCCTAATTTTGGTAGAATTAATTAAGTAGTATAAATTGTGGAATTTAAGATAAACCCTTCTGGACTAAAACAGACCATTATGTTTATTGGTTGATCCAAATGAGTTAGGACCAATTTTGTTAGCTCACATATATCCATGTTTAGTTACCCCTAAAAGGGTTTAATTTTTGGAACACTATAATTTAATTGGTAGCTAAAACTTGATTATTAAGCTACTGGATTCAATCCAATGTGTAGGGAGTTTGGTAACTCCAAATGATCCAATTCAAATTGGGTTGTATTCTACACATCAGTGGCTTTCCATAGAATTTTAGTTTGTATTTTTGTGACCAACAGAACTCAAGTTGTGGAATTAAACATGAATAACTAGTTCTGCCATAATTTAGAAGTAATAAAAAAAATGTTTAATTCAATTTTGTTTGAAAATCAAATTGTGTGGTTTGATGTGTGCAGTAGCTAATTGTGATGTTGATGATGGTTATGTTGAGGTGATTGCTTGTATAGCTTAGTGATTGTTTGCATTGTTTGTTTGTTAATTAGACGAGAACGTTGTCGGATATATCGAGGAAGGAGAGTTTGCTGAATTTGAAGAACAAGAGCAAGATCACTTTGCCAAGCAAGGCAAGCTATTCTCTGAGCTTGCACTACCAACATATGCATCTACTTTCATAACATGTTTACTCTCAAAGCAGATTTACAAAACCCCTTTCAAAAATATATGGATATTATTTTGCCACCCTATGTAGTAGTTATATAAAACTTTAGGATGGGAAAACAATGTTGTTTATTCAAAACTCCTTTGAAATTTCTTATGAGTTTATGAAATACCGAGATGTCGGTGTTGGAGTGGAAAGGTGGAAAAATGGTGATGTTTATGAAAAATGCACAGTGTCCTAGTACTATGGAAACCAATCCTACCCTGTGCGACCACATTTACCACATATGGGAAAAAGGCGTAGTCATGTAGTTTGCTCTTATTAGTATGGGATACCTCATCAACGGAGATGACTCCGTTATGCATGAGGGGATGGTCCGAGGACCTACCCCCTGACCCGGGTCCTCACACAAGTTGGTGGGGAGGATAGAAGGTTCCACCATAAACCGCCGGACAAAACTATGAGTCCTCACACTTAGGGTTTCTGACGGGAAACCGGACTGGGTGTCGATGGAAAGTGTCATATGGGAAGGATCCTATACTAGCATGAGCAAATAAGAGGCTATGGCCGGCGGCTTACTTCGCATACACCTGGTATGGCGAGACGTGGCAGACACGATGAGTTGCCGGATGGATGTGGGTTAAAAGCGTGCTACCTCTGCAGAGTGTTTAAAACTATTCGAATAGCCGAGTCCTCGGATATGGACAATTGGGAGACTGTCCTAAGACCTTGTGCAAGTTTTAAAAAGGCTTTGAGTTTTTAAAGAAAATGGAGTGGAGAATGTTTCCTACACCTATACCAACGGATCGGTATGAGGTGGTGGGATGAAAGTGGACCATGACGGGCTATGGTCGGGAGAAAGGAGGAGTTTTGGAAAAACAGATGAAAACGGTGACTTCTTTAAAAATAGTTATAAAACTCTTCTTACCTTTTTCAATAAAGATATAGAGATGTTTTAAATAAGAAAAGTTGTCAACTAAAATAAAACTGGTGCATACTCATGTTGGGGTAGTTTGCGAGTACATTCAAATGTACTCATATTGGTTTCGTCCCTGGCTATTGTCCTAGCCAGACTACGAGGAGGAACACTACGCAGAGCAGGAATATGGCGACTTCTACGCCAACTAAGGATCTCCACAAGTCAGCTGCCTATCGGGTTGTCATCATTAGAATATGATGTCGATTACGCCGTAGCTTCCGCTGATATATTTGGTTTGGCCCATGAAGGCACCTATGTAAGAACTTGGTCTAAATGACCATTTATGTAAGACTTTTATTCGGTACTGTAATGGATGTAAACTTTGGTATCCAATTCGGATTATGTGCAACGACAGACTGATCACGGGATCGTTGTGTTAAGCATAATCGGGTATTTCGGACAGCTAGTCCGGGGTCCCCACATCTACCGAGTACCCCGGTGATAAAAGCTAAGTCAGGGCGAGTGCACACTTGTGCATACTGTAAGCTTCCAACAGCCAAAGCATATGGTACTGCTTTCATTCGATCGATCTCATATTGACTTTTGGGACATTGAAATTTCCCAAAACTATCGCCCTTGACTATCGGAGCAGGTGATGCGCTACTTTTATGCATATTATATTTCTTTAGAACCTTTTCTAAATATGCCTTTTGTGATAGTCATAGCACTCCATTCTTTCTATCCCGGTGAATTTCTATGCCCAAAACATATGAAGCTTCACCAAGATCTTCATATCAAAATTTGAGGACAAGTATTTCTTTGTTTCTAGCAGTAGACTGACATCATTGCTTGCAAGCAAGATATCATCCACGTACAGAATTAGGAAAATATATTTTCCACTTTTAAACTTTGCATAAATGCAGTTGTCCTCAACATTCTCTTTAAGACCAAAACTTTTAATTGTATTATTGAACTTTAAATACCATTGTCTAGAGGCTTGCTTTAACCCATAAATGGATTTCTTTAAGCGGCATCCCATATGTTCCTTCCCCTCCATGAAAAAACCGGTGGGTTGTTTCATGTAAACATTTTCTTCTAAATCTCCATTTAGAAATGCCGTCTTTACATCCATTTGATGCAACTCTAAATCAAAATGCGCAACTAGTGCCATGATGATTCTGAAAGAATCCTTACATGAGACCGGAGAAAATGTCTCATTGTAATCTACCCTTCTCTTTACGTAAAGCCTTTTGCCACAAGTCGCGCTTTGTACTTTTCTACGTTCCCATTGGAGTCATACTTTGTTTTGTAGACCCATTTGCAGCCTACTGTTTTGGCTCCTTTAGGAATTTCCTCTAAATCCCAAACATTGTTAGAACTCATCGATTTCATCTCGTCTTCCATTGCTTCCAGTCACTTCGAAGAGTGAACGCTTCTCATGGCTTCTTCATATGAAGTGGGATCTTCTTCCATATGATCTGTTTCTGTATTATAAACTCTATAATCACTAGAAATAGCTGATTTCCTAGCTCTTTTAGACCTTCTGAGAGTCTCATTCTCTGGCACATCATGTGTCTCAACGTGCGACTCTTCTTCTAAATTTGGCTGTCGTCGCTCCCTTTCATGCTCAACAACGGTTGAGTCGGCTCCTGACGGACAGGTTCCGAATCTTGCCTCGTTGTGGTCACGGGTGGAGTTACAACATGTGCTTGCACCACAACCTCAGGGATTGTCGGTGCAGGTACAACAGGTAGGGCGAAAAATGGCTCATGGATCATCGAAAAGGTGCACACACCCTCTTCTCCTCAAGATCAATTTTCCGGCCTACCATGCTCCCCCTCATCATTTCGTCCTCCAAGAAGACCGCTTGTCTCGTTTCTACAAACTTTGTGTGTCTGTCTGCACAGTAGAAACGATAACCTTTTGATCTATTAGGATAGCCAATGAAATGGCAAGTTACTGTTTTGGGGTCTAACTTGCAATGTGTGGATTAAAAACTTTTGCCTCAGCTGGGCTCCACCAGACTTTTAAGTGGCGTAGAGAAGGAACTTTCCCTGTCCACAACTCGTACGGTGTTTTGGGCACCGACTTACTTGGTACTCTGTTGAGAATGTGAATGGCGGTTTTTAACGCCTCCATCCATAATCCCAATGGCAGTGTGGAATAACTCATCATACTGCGCACCATATCCATAAGAGTACGGTTACGCCTTTCAGCTACTCCATTTTGCTGTGGTTCGCCCGCATAGAATACTGGGCGACTATTCCATTTTCCTGTAAAAACCTTGCAAAAGGTCCAGGTACTTGACCATATGGAGTGTGCCGACCGTAGTACTCCCCCCACGGTCGGACCTGACTATTTTAATTCTTTTATCATGTTGATTTTCAACTTCAGCTTTGAATATTTTAAATTTATCCAATGCTTCAGATCTTCTTTAATTGGATAAATATAACCATATCGGGAGTAATCATCTGTGAACGTTATGAACGAGTCATAACCATCCACACTTTTCACCGAAATGGTCCACATAAATCAGTGTGAATAATTTCTAGCGTCGCGGTGCTTCGGTTTGCACCCTTTTAATTTGTTTTAACGTATTTTCTTTTTATGCAATCTATGCATTGTTCAATATCTGAGAACTCTAACGGAGGAAGAATATCATTTTTAACGAGGTTTTCTATTCTTCCCCTCGAAATATGGCCTAATCGACAGTGCCATAACTTCGACGAGTCATGAGTTCGCTTTCTTTTCTTTTGTTCTTTGTTCGACAAGGAAATTTGTTCATTCACATTACTCACAGAATGCACTTTTTCACGCAAGGATAACAAATAAAGCTTATCATGAAGTAAAGCAATACCCACACAAGCATCTTTAAACCATATGGCACACTTGCCATGACCGAAATAACATTCATAACTGTCTTTATCCAAGCACGATACACTTATTAAGTTTCTGTGAATCGAAGGAACAAATAAAACATCTCTAAGCATAATATTGAAACCATCAGCTAGCTCCAAGGAGATGTCGCCAACAGCTTCAACTTCTGCTTGAACTCCATTTGCGACTTCAATGTGTCTTTCGCTTCTTTGCAAAGTCCTTGTCGAATGGAATCCCTGTAAAGAATTTGCAACATGAACAGTTGCACCTGAGTCAATCCACCAAGTAGATTTTGAAAACTGTGTATACAGGGATTCATTACAAAAGAAACTGTGTCTTTACCTCTCTTTTCCATTATCATCTTGAGCCAATCTGGCAATCTTGCTTGAAGTGCCCTTTCTTCTTGCAGTGGTGGCAGGTGTCTTTGTCCACTTGCTGATACTGCTGGGACCTTTGCCATGTGGCTTATACTGGCGAGGACCTTTGCCATATGCTTAGAAGGGGAACCGTTGTAGTTCCTGTTCTTGTTGTCCTTCACAAAGTTCAAGGAGCCCCCATTCTGGGACTTCCAGCCTTTCCTCTTCTTGCGACAGCATGGCAATGGTCTTTTCAATGTCCCACTTTTCAGGTGACATATTGTAGTTGATGATGAAATTTTCAAATTGTGGTGGCAGTGAAGCCATCACCAAGTGAACTATGAGTGCAGGCTTGAGCTCCAGATCAGCCTCCATGGACTTAAGCTTAGCAGCCATGTTGCTCATTCTGAGAATGTGCTCCCTTATTCCATGTGAACCTCCATGATACTTTTCTGTCACCAGCTGTCTGAGCAGCTGGGTAGCATATGTCTTTGAAGAACCAGTAAACTGGCTCTTTATCTTTTGGATACTCTCCCACAGAGGTACACTCTTCAATTGAGCTCACAATAGCGTTCTCAACTGTGTTCTTTATGAATGCCATGCACTTTTTGTTGGCGTTCACCCACTTTTGGTTCTCTAGGGTGTAACCATCTCTACTGGACCATAGTCCAGCTGCTTTTTCTGCCAAGCAGAATCATCATCATCAGATGCTCTCACTGGCTCTGCTGGCTTGACTGGCTGTGGAGTACTCACAACCCAGTCGACCTCAGCGCAGACAAAAGCCAGCTCGACTTTCTTCCACCACTCAGCGTAGTTGTCACCCCTGAGCGTCGGAACGTCCTTGAGGCAACTCATCAGGTGAAAACTTCCTGAAACCACAAGGATATAAGATAACAAAAACAATTGCATGTAATAATCCAACGTTGGTATAAATTAAAACATACAACCGTTTGTGCAATTAAAACTATATTACCGTTGGGCAATACAAGAAATAAATGCACCTTTAAGACAGATCATAATCATGTTATTAACAACGTTGGTCATTTAACAACAAAATCATAATCATCATTAAGATCACTTTATCATGCTTTCAATTCTCACTTTAAATCATAATAATGCTATCAATAACGTTGGTCAAATAATAGCAGAATCATAATCACATTAATATCATTTTAATCGTGCTTTTAATTTTCACTTTATTGCTTTTGTGCAATTTCTTTTAACTATTTGCAGCGGAAACTTTATGAATAAAATTCACAAAACTTTATACTTTTCAGAAAACCCACGCGCGTCGGCGGCGGTAAATCGCGCCGGTCGCCGGCGAGGCCGTGCCGCACTGCGGCGGCGACCACGCCGTGCGCCTCGATCCGTGTGTGCCGTGCGCCTCGCGCCGTGCGTGCCGTGCGCGCCGTGCGCCTCGTGCGCCTCCTTTCCCACGCGACGGCGGCTGGCCGGAGTCCTCGCCGTGGACGGCCGCGCCGCGCACAGCCGCACCTACGCCGCCCCTTTCTTTTCCCCTTTCTTTCTTTCTTCCATCCCGAGCAGTCCGAAGACCAGCAAGGAGAGGAACGACGCCTCCCTGGCCCTCTTGCCGGAGCTGCGTGCACCCACGGGTGGCGCAACTCCGTAAGCGGCTCAGCGTGGTGCCCTTTGCCGGCGGCGAGTTTCCGGTGAGTTTTCTTTTCTTTTGATTTTGGGTTAGGGTTTTGGATCCATGGGGATTTCTTTCGGCAGTGGAGGTGGTGCAGCCCCCTCTGCACTGCCCGTTCTCTTCGTCCGTCCCTCGGCTTGCCGATGCGGATTGGATCGAGAGAGTGGCGCGGCCAGAACGGCGGCGCTTTTGCCGGTAAGCCCGAGGGCATCGCCGGTGAACTTTTCTTTTCTTTTTCTATTTGTACCGAACCAAAAACTTAGGATCTAAATGCTCTGATACCATTGTTAGATCCATAGGATACTCTATTCGGTAGATCAACGTGTTCATCAAGTGTTTATGAGTGTGAGTGAGTGAAAACGAGAGGGAGAGGCAGAGGTACCTTGATTAGCTCCTAAGGAGCTCGAAGAGTCGGCCATGGTGGTCGATGGTGGCGGCTGCGACGGCGTGGCGGCGCAGTGGGCTTCCCGTGAGCACTGTGCCAAACCCTAATCGGAGGGGTGTCGGTGGGGGGTGCTGGCGGCGCGGTGAACCTCGTACCTTGTGCCCTAGCCCCCCCACCTCTTATATGGCGCAGGTCACAGGGGCCCACCGACCATTAAGGGTCGGGCGCCCCCGATCAGGGCGCGTGATCACAGGATCATTATAGCCGTTGGGCTATAATGGTGGAGATCATATCTAACATGAACATGTCCGACTTGGTGGTTGTTTTGGCCGCTCATAATCCACTCGGGAGCCGTATACGGACTGAAGACATATATTGCACCAAAAGACATAATTCAGTGCATGGGTCTTCTTCTTGTCTCAAGAAGGAAAAAAAAAGAGGATATACATTGCACATGCATGTATGAAGAACTTACACCATGTTGTTATTCAATCGCACACACTGGCCTTCCGTGTTTGGTGGAGTATTCCAGCATCTAGGATCTTGATGTTCATGTCGTCGTCCAACAAGACTTTGCTTGGCCTGAGGATGCCCTTGAGGTTGATTCTCATACCTGACTCCTCGTGGAGGTACAGCAGACCACGAGCGATCCCACGGATGATGGAGTTCCTCTTATCCCAGTCCAGGTGCCGTCGTCGCTCGGTATCTGTATTACAGCTTTGGATTCACAAAAATGTAGATGCAAAAATCGATCAACTTAATTATAATGCATTAATTAGGGTAAGTTACCGAAGAGGATGGTGTCGAGGCTTGCGTTTGGTAGAAACTCGTAGACGAGCAGTTTCTCTCGCTGCTCCAAGCAGACCCCGAGGAGCTGCACGATGTTGTCGTGCTTGAGCCTGGCGGCAACTACCAGCTTATCTTCCAGCTCATGGAGTTGAAATGATGCCATGACTCGCAGGTAGCCTTCTTACGGCTACTACTTGTCCATCCGCAAGTGTAGCCTGTGCATAAAATTCGCGCGTCCGTTGCATGTGATTAACAAGAGAAGTAAGCACTAGTACTACTGTCCTAGTATCTATGAGCTAGAGTATTTTTTAGAGAAAAGGCAACATGAGCTAGTGTTTTTTAGAGAAAAGGCAACATGAGCTAGAGTGTTTCTCGACCAACGAAATGGATGCTCGATTTACCTTAAAAACTGGTCCAAGATCTCCCTCTCTCACACTAGTGGAAACCATGCCTCTAGTCCCGGGTTGTAGACCCCTAATGTACCGGATTGCCATCCGGTACATGGAGGCCGGACTAGAGCCCCCCCCCCCCCCCCAGTCCGGGGTGGGTTACGACCCGGGACTAGAGCCTCCACGCGGGGCAGCCCATGGCGCATGTGAGAGGAGCTCTAGTCCCGGGTTGTAATACCACCCGGGACTAGAGATGCTTCCACGTGGCGGCCTGTGGCTTTTTTTCGTTCCGATTGTTGTATATTACGAATAATTTGCAAAAAATACGGTTAATTATCTATAAATAAGAAAAATACATATAGCATATCAAAATGTTCGTAAGAGCAAGCTTTATGAGATAGTCGGGAAATCGAAGTGGGAACGGAAAGTCGTGAAGACGGGAAAGTATTCGATTACAAATAAAGATCCCATATATAAGAGGGACTAGAACCGTCAACTATTCGATTACATGGAGATCATCAAGCTAGCCACTACTAGATCCCGTCATCTATCTTGAGACGGCGCCATTGTATTTTATCTTCGGGTCTAAGACATAGTTCATCAAAAAGCCCGCAATTTCCTCGCTAATTGCTCGAAAGCGGTCATTTAGTTTTAGGTCCTCCGTTTTCGATCCATCTATAAAAAAAGGGAGATTAATATGAATATCAATCATCATAACAGAAATTATGAATGACACTACTCAACACAATTGATTGTTATAAAATGAAATTGTGAATTTATTTGTTCACTTACTTCGAGAAATGTGTCTCGGTTCCGCTCAGAGACTATCTTGCGAATCCACTCGCAGACGTAGTATCCACACAAATTGGTCCCTTGTGGCTGCCTATCCAACCACTACACGAGAATAGATTTCAATCAAATAATAATCAAGCATCACGATGATATTGAAATTTTAATTGAAAGGGATGCGCGAACACCTAGCTCATACTACTTACTCTGGTATTTATAAGTAAGTTCCTTCGGAAAGTCACCTTTTGTATACTTTCGGAAAGTTCCCAAACCCTGCCCAGCAAACAATTGAATAAATGAGTTATTAATTAGTTACTTCATATCTCAGGAAAGAGACCGATGTATTACGATAAAGATTGAAATTACCGTGCGAGCACTCCTTGGATAAATTCGTGCCTCTCTTTGGGCCAGCCCAATGAGTCCATGATATCAATTTCTGCTGTATCGACTCGAATGACTGACAGAACGTAATGCTCGCTGCGCACGTTTATATATGTCAGTAACTAATCAGTTACACTTAACTTAACATCGAGTAAGCAAAAATTAACCAATGTGTACAAGACAGTAATACTCTTACCTGAAGTGTAAGAAAACAATATCTGCCCTTTATAATGTTGGTCTCGGAGGGCCCTAAACAAGTTGTCCACCGTATCCTCGTGCTTTAATGTAAACATTTTGTGATTAACTAGGCTTGGGTCGACGAACCCAATCTCAAAATTTTTCTTTCTGTCACATTCATCGCTCTTCATTCTACATAATACCGTAGTGAGCATAATTAGAACAGGCAATGACCGAGCTAAGAGCTATAGACTTACAGACAATGTTCATCTTTACAGAAAATAAATGTATTGAATCACTTACAGACAATAGGTACTGTGGATGCTCAAGTCGAGGGCGTCAAGCTGGTATAACTGACAGATTTCTTCAAGTGGAATAGTTAACTCGTTGGTAGAACCGCAGAAATGTTCACTTGTAACTCTCACAACGATCATTTCTCGACCATCCAAAACGGCCTCCTTGTACCAATTATGTAGTCTTGTCATTTGTGTTGGTAGAACCTTGAGCTCATCAGGTGACACTAGATCCTTCCCGTATACCCAGGGCCATCTAGCAGGTTCAAATGAAGAGGAGAGGAGTTTTTCGTTGTCCAGTTGAGAAACTGAAATACCAGCATCTGCAGCAAATTGCGCGCGGTAAGCGGGATCCTTCTCAAGCGCAGAGTCCATATCAGTGATCACCTTGAGCGAGGAGATGGACTGATTTGACTGATGTCCTAGCTGGGCAACATCTCTTCTCCTTTTCCCGCCGGAGGGAGCTATCCTCATTTGACGTACATAGTCATCTGTCCTATTCATCGAAATCTGCGATGGCTGATTAAGAAAACGAACAACAAATTGTGTTTGCTCTTCCGTATACGTTTCCTTTGGCGGGGTTTTCTTTTCTCCCTAGATTCTGCAGCCTGTCTTCTCGCCTCTGTTTGTAGCCAAATGCTGGATTCCTCTGTAGTACACGGAGGTTCGTCGTAAGGTATCGGGGAGGAACTTTCGTACTTTTGGGAGGGGCTCAAGTCGGCGTTTGGGTGATCGGAAACCTTTAGCCTTCATACCCTTTCGACCTTTAGCCTTTATGGGCGGTGGAGACGGCTCAGGAGATGGCTCAGGAGTAGCTCATGAGTCGGCTGAGGAGTCGGCTGATGCGGCGACTGACGTGGCGACGGAGATCGAGATGGACTCGTGTCGTGGTGGTCGTCGTAAGTGTCGTCATGTCGACTCGGAGAAGGCGATGGTGGCCTTGGCGGTGTCCAGCCTGGAAACTTGATCATTTTCTTGGGCCATAGAATGAGTCCACCCTCGACATCTCCCAGTTTCCTCTCATCATCCTCTCCAGGGAAACAAAGGTCGAGTGATTCAAATCTGGGTTCAACGTGATCCACGCTGACACGACCATAGCCAGCTGGAATCTCATTATCACGATACAGTGCAATAGATTCACAAGGTAAAGCATAGCCGACCGCCGCCTTAATGGATAAGTTTCTCATTGCCTCATGTAGCTCACAAGTTTTTTTCTCAGTGATAAAATCCACGGGGTATGTTTGGTTCGATGGCTCATCAGCACCGACCATCGTGGAAGCCACGCTGCTTTTCCGTTGAGACGGACCACCTTGCTCACTATCTTGCAGCTGCAGCTGATGAGTTGCCCCTTGACTAGCTCGCTCGCGCCGCAGTTCTTCTAGTTGCTTGGCGTACTCGCTCACGATACTTTCCACTTTGCTCAACCGATCGTTTTGCTCCTGTTCCTTCCTCCTCTTTGCTCTTTCTCGGCTTCTATAAGAGTCACGGTCCTCGGGAAACCCTTCAAGCCACGTCATAGCTCCCCTGCCTTTAACAGTTCCTCCTTTTTCTTTAGTACCGAGGGCCTTCCACATCACGTCGCGTTCTCTGTCGGGAAAAAACCTTCCCTCATGAGCATCTTTTATTGCATCTAGAATTGTTTGCCGGGGTATAGGAGTTTCTTTCGTTTCATCAACTACTACATCACCTGATGCGTCATACTCCGCCCCATGAGCAAGCATCCAATTTCTGACCCTACGGGGCCAATAATCTGTAACTGGAGTGATCCTTTCTTTGCGCAGACCAGCCTCAATCTTTGCCACTTAGGCTCGGCAGCTCTGTAGCCACCTCCACCCAACTTATGGTTTATATCTGCTTCGACGCATTCAACTTATTCTGTGCCGATCTTTCCTTGGCTAGTTGTGTCTCCTTGTAATCCAGAAATGCCTCCCAGTGAGCCCGCTGCCTCTCTAGTGTTCCAGTAAAATCTGGGATTTTCTTCTTGTCGACCCACTCAAGGTATATTCTGTTCTTCCATTTATTGAATGCTGAAGCCATCTTCTTCAGAGCCCAATGCTTGACTTTGTCCGTCATGGCTTTTGTCCTTTCGGGAGTATCCAGCACCGGCAGACTGAAAAATCTCATGAGCTTCTCCCAACATAAATCTTTGTTTCTGTCAGTGACATAATAATTGCCGTATATGTCTTTTATCTGATTCCATTCCGAAAGGCTGATCGGGACATTGTCCCTAACAACAACTCCGCATTGATGCACAAACTTATTGCGGACTTTCCCAAGAGGTTGGCCTTCTGCATCGACAAACTAAATTTTGAAATGATCTTTTTTGTCTACCAACCCTTTGGCATGGCCTCGTTTAGTAGTTTGTTTCGATGCGGAGGAGGTCTAAAAAGAAGAAACATTTGTTAATATATATACAAATAAATTTTTACATCTGATCAAATAGAGGCTTAAAATACCACCTCGGACTGCGGGGGTTCACCAACTATGCTAGTTTGCCTTTGGTCGCTTCGTTCCACCTCCATTCCCTCACCGGAATCGTTCAAGAACTAGGAGCCATCTAAATCTCCTCCAATGTGTTCATCACCGGGTCGCCGGATAAAGTCCATTATCGCATCTTCCCCTTCTCTGAATTGGAAGGGAGGAACATCTCCATCGTCCATTGCTTAACTATTACAAAAGAAAATAAAATAAATGATAGCATTAGCACAATAATTCAACGTAGGGAACTCAACGACTACCCGACTTGACGACTTCCTGACTACATGACTTCCGACTTGATGACTTCCTGACTCAACGACTTCCCGACTGTACGACTTCCCGACTTCCCGACTCAACGACTTCCCGACTACACGACTTCCCGACTACACGACTTCCCGACTCAATGACTTCCCGACTTCCCGACTCAACGACTTTACGACTACCCGACTTTACGACTTTACGACTACCCGACTTCACGACTACACGACTACCCGACTTTACGACTACCCGACTTCACGACTACATGACTACCCGACTACACGACTACCCGACTTCACGACTACACGACTACCCGACTACACGACTACCCGACTTTACGACTACCCGACTTCACGACTACACGACTTCATGACTACACGACTACCCGACTTTCCGACTTAATGACTTCCCGACTAACTTAGCAAAATTTAAACTAACCTACACTAACTACAAAAATAACTTAGCAAATCTACACTAAATTTCACTAACTTAGCAAATTACACTAACTTAGCAAATTACACTAACTTAATTAGCGCAAAAACTAACCTCTAACTTAGCAAATTACACTAACTTAATTAGCAAAAAAACTTAGGAAAAAAAGTTTAGAAAAAAAGTTCACCTTGGAGGGCGGCCGCCGGCGGTGGACTTGGCGGAGGCGGGTCGACGGCGCGGCGGCGGAGGAGGAGGTGGGCGAGGCGGTGCGGGTGGACGCGGCGGCGGCGGAGGCGCGGGCCAGAGGCGCTGGCGGAGAGCCGCGGGAGGCGTGGGCGGACGCGGCGGCGGCTGGCCGGAAACTCCGGCAGCCTCACGGCGTGCGGAGGCGGCGGGCGGAGGCGGCGGCGCGGGGGCGCTGTGTGGAGAAGAACTCCCGGGTCGTGGCTCGACCCGGGTCAACTCCCTGGTGGTTATATACTAGGGAGCTCTGGTCCCGGGCGGTGCCACGGCCCGGGACAAGAGGGTGCCCTCTTGTCCCGGGTGGTGCCACGACCCAGGACCAGAGGTCTTTCCCCGCAGCGCGCGCAAAACAACCTCTTGTCCCGGGTGGTGCCACGACCCGGGACCAGAGGTCCTTTTTTCGTTCAAGGCCTAAATTTTCAAACTTCAGCGCACAAAATTTTGAAAGTTCATTTTAATGTGAATTTGAATAGCTTCTGCATACTTTTGAATTTGAAAAAAAATTCAACATGAAAAGTGTTTGAATTTGAATAACTAATCCAAAGCAATTTTCTGTTTTCTAAAATAATTATTCTGACTATTGAAACTATTAACCATTTTGCCATTTTCAATTTAAAATGCATAACCTAATATTGTATAAATTTGAAAGACATATTTTTCTATTTTTTCCGTAATAATCATCCCTTTATTTTAAAAACATCTTTATCAACATCCCGTGGTAGCGCCCAAGCGCACATTGCCGAGCACGCTCGACCTGGTCTTAGGGTTTACATATAGAGCAGCGCTGAGGTAGCACACATGCGACCAAGGCAGCGCTAGGGTTTGACACGTGCCCAGGGCAGCGCTGGAGGATACGTGACAGACCCGCCTCACGTCCCGGTTGGTAACAGCAACCAGGACTAAAGAATCACACGGATCGTGTGTTTCTTTCAACCGCTTGTGAGCCGTTGGATCAGGGTGTGTTTCTTTTGAGAGCTTGCTAGTTGTTGGATCAGCACTATCAGGACCACTTCGTGAGCCACCAAACCCTATATATAGCCCCCTCCCGGACATGTTCGGCACTCACCGTCTAGTCACATTGTAGTTCATTTTGATATACAAAGCATTCGGATTCCCTGCATACGTCCAACGGTGCATTTGGTATGCTGGCACTCACGAGCCACCGTTGGGCTGTATGCAGGGGAAACCGTGTGTTTTGTTCTATCTACAAAATACTTCAGTTCATCGACCGAATACAAATCATTCGGATTCCCGTCATACAGCCCAACGGTGCATTTGATATGCTGGCACTCACGAGCCACCGTTGGGATGTATGACGGGGAAACCGTGTGTTTGTTTCAACTTTCTCGAGCGCTTGGAAGCCGTTGGATTTTTAGAACCAAATATCAATGTTTATAGTTCTCTTCTGAGTTTTCAGAACACAGTTATACATAAAAGTTTAATACATTGTTACACATCACCAACAACATCCCTATCTAGTCTTCACTTTTTCTTCGTGTGAGTCCCTTTCTTCTGATTGCGCCGTAACCATGGACAAGGTTCATCCATTAACTTCAGGCTTGGGTCAATGTTCACTTTGAAGGGCGGAATTTCATGAAACTTATCGTAATCTTCTGACATGTCTGTCTTGTCCTCCACTCCGACGATGATTCTTTTCCCTGAAAGAACTATGTGACGCTTTGGCTCATCGGCTGATGTATCTGCTTGCTTATCTTTTCTTTTTTTAGGTTTGGTAGACATGTCCTTCACATAGAAAACCTGAGCCACATCTTTGGCTAGAACGAATGGTTCGGTGTCATACGCAAGATTCTTGAGATCCACTGTAGTCATTCCATACAGTTCGTCTACATTTACCCCATTGCCTTTCAGGTTGAACCATTTGCACCAGAACAAAGGGACCTTCAAAGAAGGTCCATAGTCAAGTTCCCATATCTGCTCTATGTAACCATAATATGTGACCGTGACCTTTCGCCCATTGACGTTTGTTGAATCATCAAAGCGGACACCACTGTTTTGGTTGGTGCTCTTTTTATCTTGGGCGTTCGTGTAAAATGTATTCCCATTTATCTCGTACCCTTGGAAAGTCAAAATAGTCGACGATGGCCCCTTAGACAACAAGTACAGCATCTGAGACTGTGTTGTTGTTTTTCAGATGCATTTCCAACCAGCCGCCAAAATTCTCCACGTGTTCTTTTGTAATCATATACTGATCCATCCCCGGGTTGTTGGAGCGTACAATATCCTTGTGTATCTGGATATACGGAGCCACCAAAGTGGAATTATGCAGAACTGTGTAGTGTGCTTTTGTGAAAGAATGCCCGTCCCTACATATGTATGATTTCTTTCCTAAAGTGCCTTGTCCACTGAGTCTCCCCTCATGTCGCGATTCAGGAAGACCAATCGACTTAATGCCGGGAATAAAGTCAACACAAAACTCAATGACCTCCTCTGTTCCATAGCCTTTGGAGATGCTTCCTTCTGGCCTAGCACGGTTATGAACATACTTCTTCAAGACTCCCATGAACCTCTCAAAGGGGAACATATTGTGTAGAAATACAGGACCCAGAATGATAATCTCGTCGACCAGGTGTACTAGGAGATGTGTCATAATAGTGAAGAAGGATGGTGGGAACACCAGCTCAAAACTAACGAGACATTGAGCCACATCCTTCTGTAACCTTCCAAGCGTGGCTGGAGTGATTGCCTTCTGCGAAATTGCATTGAGGAACGCACATAGCTGAACAATGGGTAGTCGAACATTTTCGGTAGAAGCCCCCGCAATGCAACCGGAAGCAATTGGGTCATAAGCACGTGGCAGTCATGAGACTTTAGGTTCTGGAACTTTTTCTCTGCCATATTTATTATTCCCTTTATATTTGACGAGAAGCCAGACGGGACCTTCATAGTGCTCAGGACTTCAAAAAATATCTCCTTCTCTTCTTTTGTAAGAGCGTAGCTAGAAGGAATTAGACGTCCTTTATCCGTTTTCATTGGATGCATGTTGTTGGGGTCTTTCCGAAGTTGTTGGTCCTGTCGTGCTTCCAGAGTATCTTTTGACTTCCCATACACGCCCAGGAAGCCTAGCAGGTTCACGCAAACATTCTTCGTCACGTGCATCACGTCGATTGCAGAGCGGACCTTTAGAATTTTCCAATAGGGTAGTTCCCAAAATATAGACTTCTTCTTCCACATGGGTACGTGGTTGTTAGCGTCCTTCGGAACAGACTGTCCGCCAGGACCCTTTCCAAAGATTACATCTAAATCCTTTACCATATCATATATATCTTCACCACTACGGAGGGGTGGCTTCACCGGTTATCTGGTTCACCTTTGAAATGCTGCGTGCCTCTCTTTCTTAGGGGATGCTGCTTTGGAAGAAATCGACGATGCCCCGGTACACATTCTTGTTACATACATATATACTTTCAGTCTTATCTAAACAGTGCGTGCATGCATTGTATCCCTTGTTTGACTGTCCTGAAATGTTACTAAGAGCAGGCCAATCATTGATGGTTACAAACAACAACGCTCGTAGGTTAAATTCCTGTTGTTTGTACTCATCCCACACACGTACCCCTTCATCAGCCCACAACTGTAAAAGTTCATCAACTAATGGCCTCAAGTACACATCAATGTTCTTGCCGGGTTGCTTCGGGCCTTGGATGAGCACTGGCATCATAATGAACTTCCGCTTCATGCACAACCAAGGAGGAAGGTTATAGATACATAGAGTCACAGGCCAGGTGCTATGACTGCTGCTCTGCTCCCCAAAAGGATTAAAGCCATCTGTACTTAGACCAAACCTTAAGTTCCTTGCGTCACCTGCAAAATTCTCGTACTCTGTATCGATTTTTCTCCACTGCGAACCATCAGCTGTGTCTGTTCATCTCGTCGCTCTTGCGGTCTTCTTTGTGCCATCGCAACAACTTGGCATGCTCTTTGTTTCTGAACAAACGTTTCAACCGTGGTATTATAGGAGCGTACCACATCACCTTGGCAGGAACCTTCTTCCTGGCGGGCTGGCCCTCAACATCACCAGGGTCATCTGCTCTGATCTTATACCGCAATGCACCGCATACCGGGCATTCATTCAAATTCTCGTACTTCTCACCGCGGTAGAGGATGCAGTCATTAATGCATGCATGTATCTTCTGCACATCTAATCCTAGAGGGCAGATAACCTTCTTTGCTTTATACAATTCGTTATCCTTTGGAAGCTTTTGCTTCATTATCTTCAGTAAATTCCCAAATCCCTTGTCAGATAAGCCATTCTCCGCCTTCCATTGCAGCAATTCCAGTGTGGTACCGAGCTTTGTGTTGCCATCGTCGCAATTTGGGTATAACTTTTTTTTGTGATCATCTAACATGCGCTCCAACTTCAACTTCTCAAATTCACTTTCTACTTCGTTCTATGCATCAACGATGACCCCACGTAACTCATCATGTATGATGGGATCATCTGGTACCTCTTCATCATCAGCTTCCCCCGTCGCGTCACCATCGTATTCAGGGTACATGTAGTTGTCATCGTTCTCTTCTTCTTCGATGTCTCCATCATAACCCCTCTTTCTCCGTGCTTGGTCCAACAATTATAGCCGGGCATGAAACCAGACCGAATCAGGTGGAGTGAATCATGTATGTGCTAGAGTAATCCTTCTCATTCCGACATTTACTGCATGGACAACACATAAAACCATTCGGCCCCTTGTTATCCCTAGCCACTTTGAGAAAAGATTGCCGCCTTCCATGTACCCTTTAGAGCGTCGGTCATTGTACATCCACGGATGACTCATCTGCAAATCACCGCTAAAACCCATTACGGTAAATGAACATAATAGACAACTGACCATATTCATTAATACAAGTTCATCACATTAAAATCAAAGTACAGTAGTGACCAAATGTAATACATAGTTCTCATAAAACATACATTTAAACCAAGATACAACTATCCAAAGAATTTAAACCCAACAACAAATGTGATCAAAATTGCAACTAAGGTAACTACTGAACCAACATCATAATGATACCAAGCCTCTTGACTAATGGCATAACTTCTAATTTTTTTAATCTTCAAACGCATTGCATCCATCTTGATCTCGTGAGCATCGGCGACGTCGGCAAGCTTAAACTGGTGTTCATCGGCGATGTCGGCAAGCTTGGACACCAATTTCCTGTTCTCTTCTAGGCATTGGAGACGAAGATCTTCACTTCTTTTGAGTTTCTTTCAAATCATTATTTTCTTTTATAAAATACTCGACAATAGGGTCGGTTGGAATTTCCGGTTCAACTACCTCCTAGATAAAAAATATCTATGTCAAGTTGGTCGGCATGATTGTCATAAACACAAAACCAAACAAATATATAGTTATAACAACAATCATACCACATCCGAATAATAGAGCGGACGAGGGCCGGTGTGGGCATGTGTCAAAACCATGGCACTATATATATAACAAACAATTATACAACTAATAAAAAAATGCAAATAATTATTATGCATCTAAATCATAGAACTAAGATTTTTTAAAATAAAAGTTTCAAGAAATATGCTTACCGAGGTGGTGCCGGTGACGGGACAACCGGGGCGATCAACGGCGGTGAGCACGACACTGGAACACACAAATAATATTTTAATTTAGCTTAAATTGCATATGAAACAAATGAACTTCCTAACTTAGGCATTTCATCAAACACCTACCAAGCACTACAAAAGTGAAATGAGCTAAGTAAAGAAATGAGCTAAAATGGGCAATGATGGATGAAAGGATCAAGTTGCTAACCCTCGGATAGATGGCTGCCGCTAATCTTGACAATAGTAAGAAAAATGGGGATAAAGTTGAACTAGAGAGAGGAAACAATGGAGCAAATGAAGATGAACTCGAGCTGAAAAATGAAGGGCTGCTCTCGGGGTAGAAGATGATACACGGCGAGCAATGGTCCCGGGTGATATCACAACCCGGGACAAAAGCTCCACCTCTTGTCCCGGGCCGTGGCACGACCCGGGACGAGATGTTCTCGCGTGGCCCACGCCCTGGGCAGCCCTGCCAACGCACCTATGGTCCCGGGTCGTGGCACCACCCGGGACTACAGCTCCCTCACGACCCGGGACAAGTGGAAAACGTTTGACCCGGGACTAGTGCCCCCCTCTAGTCTCGGGTCTTAAGCTACCCGGGACTAGAGGCAAAATCGGCCCTGGTCGAAAGGTCTTGTTTCTAGTAGTGTCTGATCTTGCTCTCCTTCTCGCACTCCCAACTTGTTTCTTGCAGCCCAGTTGCCCGTCGCGGCCATCAGCGATGGCAGCGTAAACCTGGGCGGATGGACATACATGTTGTCCTGATCGGTAGCTTCACCATCCCACACTGCATGCATGCCATACAGAACACAATAGTTGGAAGGACAGTGCTTGAAAAAAGCTGAAATGATTTCCCCCCTACGAACCATGCTGCTGGAGAAGTGGACATGAAAGATCTCCGTCGTCGTTCCGTTGTGTCCTCCTCGTCCTCAGGAAATAGGAGAACATGCTGCCGCGGCTTGTTTCTTCGTCTTCTCGACCGATTGGCGGGCAACTGAGAAAGGTGGAAGGAGATGAGGAGGTGCAGCCGGACGGTGGGCTATTTATATATGCCTGCAGGTGCGGCCGAGGAGGAAGAACGGGAGCACTTGTTCCGGTGGGAACCGGGAAGGTCATGCACAAAGATCCCTTTGGTCTCCATCTCCTCTAGAGTCAACGAAATATCTCTCTACCTAGCCCCTACGGATTGAAAAGGTTAGCCATTGGCATACGCTTCGATCTGTTTGAGGAAAGTATGAAGGAGTCTCCGTTAATTTCTTTCCTGCTTGGGGTTAAACGCTTGCGCCATTTCTGAACTCTTTTCGCCGTGATGTGATATAACTTATCGCGTCTGCGGCATGCAATCCTTTTCCGCGTCCGATTCCACTCACAGGATGTCGGGTATGCATGAATGGACATGGCCGTAGCTGGAGAAGGAAAACAGTGAAATACCCGGCTAGCTTCTTTGGGTCATGTATTGTAGTCCTCGGTCTGGTGGGCGTCTGAGAAGATGCGCAGAACCTACCTCCGTGAACACCATGCATGCATGAAATTTGCTGTCCGATATTTGTCCGATGATGAAATCCGACGGTTGGCTTGCTGTGCATACGGTTTGATGCATACCGTCGACGGACAGAAATCATACACATAACGTCGGACGTGCGTATAGCACGGTCGATTCCATTCAGTCTCGTTTGGTACTGAAATTTTGAGTGGACTAGAGGTAAAGGTTAACTCCATTTGCAGATGGTGAAGAGATTAGAAGGGAAGTAATTACAGAAAATAAATTACAAGAAAACTACTGATTATAACTGATGTCCTAGGCCTGGCTTCAGTGTTGCAGGATCACCATCTAGTAGCTAGACATGCCTGAAAGATATGATAAATGTAGTCGTACACCTGAATAAGGAAGAAACTTAGGTGCCGATAGCCAGAAAACCAATGGCTGGAAACTGAAACCACAATCTGTAATTTACAGAAAAGGTCAACCCAACTTTTGGTTAGCATTAGGAAAGTGCACCTTAACTAAATGACTAAGAAGGTAGCATCTATCTATCTATCTATCTATCTATCTATCTATTATATACTAAAAGCAAAATTAGTTTTTAGAGTCACCACGTTAAGCCACATCATCCCTATTAATTTTGACAATTAGATTTAAAATTGGTGGTTAGGATTTAATGAAAGAGGTAAATTACGTAACTATGAAAACACGTTTTTACGTAACTGTGTAGACACGTTAATTTAAAAGATTTTATTACATAGGTACGTGACCACATTTGTCCTTCGAGATCAAAATGAGGGAGTTAAATAGAGGCACCACGTTAAACCACATCAATCTAATTATTTTGATGGTTAGATCTAAAATATATGGCTAAGATTTAATGAGAGGTTCGTTATTACGTAATCGCATAATTCAGTTTGACACGTTTTATCTGGACCTACCCAACATATAGGACGTGGATTAGAAAAAGAAAGAAAAACAGGAGCGGCCGAGCCGGTACGTAGTACGTTCTCCACCGATCGATTCCGGCAAGACACACCAGCAAAAAAAAAAACGCCAGGCCAAGCACGCCCAAAAAAAAAAATGGGCGTATCGTTTGTATGCAATACATATGTAGCATCTTGTGTGAAGTTGCTCCTCCAAAGTAAATAGCTCACGATCTAAAACAAAACACTACTACTCCAGCTAGACCATGGTGGTACACGCAAACATAAAGGAAATTATATATTTTTATTTGAGAAAGCAAAACTACCTTTGTAGTAGTACTTTAGTATACTACTCCCGCGTCCAGAAATACTTAGACACGGATTTGTCTAAATATGGATATTTTTTTCCCGTGTCAAGTATTTTTGAACGTTGAAAGTATCTCCGTCTTGAAATACTTGGTACGGATTTTTCTAAATATGGATGTGTCTATATACTAAAACACGTCTAAATACATTTATATTTTTTTTTTTGACCCTAAAACTGTGAGGCAACAGCCCCACAGCACTTTTATTACTCAAAAGGAAAAACCACAGTACAGAATAAATACAAAAAGGGAAAAGAAAAAACTTACAACCTATACAAGGTAAGCGACCATGACATCAAAACCGCATGAAGTTTCCCCAAAGAAGTAAGACCTATGCAAGCCTAGTGTAAAGCACTAATCCAGGCAACAAGAGCATCTCGATGTTTGGCCTTTATCCTGTAAGTTAGTAATGTCATGTCATGAATGAAGTTGCTCCTCCATCTAGCAAACGATGGCCTTTCATGTTGGAAGATTTTGCCATTTCGAATTTTCCAGATATGCCAGCATGCCGTTATCATCACCTCCATGAAAAAGGGCTTGGCAAAATCCTTTCTAGCTCCCGATACAATGGACTGAATATCATCTCCCAGGGGCCAACTAATCTGCAAGTAGCTCCATATTCTGCTACTGTAGTTACATGTGAAGAAAAGATGGATTCTATCTTCATGACCTCTTAGAGGACAGAGCACACAATGTTTATCTTCAGTAACTTTCCACTTCCTCCTCTGCAGCAAATCCCTTGTGTTCAACCGATCGACCAAGAGAAGCCATGCAAACATTTTTGTCTTCATAATACAAGCAGAAGACCAAATCCATCGAAAAATCGGAGGGGCAACCATGGTGACATGTAAATGATCATAGTATTTTGCCGATAAATACCTTGGACCCCAAAAGTAAGTCCAACGATCCTTACCTCCCTCCAAAGGATTATCATTCAGAGCTGTATCCAGAATACAAAATTCCTTATAGGCCTCTCTAGACAAGGGTAAGTGAAAGAACTCAGATCTGTCTAAAGAACCGTACATATCCGCAGCCTTCAGATTTTCATCCAAGGCATAAGAGAACAGCCTCGGAAACCTTTGTGACAGAGGTTGAGAAGATCCTAGAATTTCCCAATTGTCACTCCAGAACAAGAACGTATCACCAGACCCAGGCTGAATACTAGCAACGCCTCTAAACTGGTCAGAGAGCTTGCAAATGTCCCTCCACCAAAAGGACCCACACAACTTCTCCACATGAGGAACCGAGCCTTGGTAATAGGTATGCCATATTAATTCAACCCAAGGTACCTGTGCTTTGTTATAGAACTTGTCTAGTTGTTTCATGAGCAGTGAGTCATTCTTTTTTCCAAAGTTCACAATTCCTAGCCCACCATTCTTTTTTGGTTTGCATATCATCTCCCATGCCGCTAGGGATTGCTTGGGCCCATCTTTATCACTCCAAAGGCACATCCTTAATATTCTGTCTAATTGCTTTATCAAACCAGCAGACAATTTCAGAGATAGCAAGAAATATATTGGCATTGAACAAAGGGCAGAAGTGACAAGCTGCAGCCTAGCACCTTGAGACAGAAATTGAGACGTGGAAGTCAATCTTCTTTCCAAACCTTCCACCAAGGGCAGCATGTCCTGAATGTTGGGCCTAGTAGTACCCAATGGCAGACCGAGATATGGAAAAGGCATGGATCCAATTTGGCATCCAAATTCAGAAGCTAAAATGTTCATCATATTCGAATCCACATTTATAGGCACCATCATTGATTTCTGAAAATTAACCTTGAGCCCAGTAGATGCAGCAAATTTGTGCAAAACCTCTTTCAACGCCTTGACCTGATCCAACTCAGCAGAAAGGAGTAAGATAGTATCGTCGGCATACTGTATTACTGGAAATTCAGGGTCATTTGTCCGTATGGGTAATTTAAAGATTCCTTGCCGCAAACAGTCATTCATTACTGACTGAAGAAGATCACCACCGAAAACGTATAACAATGGCGAGAGGGGATCTCCTTGCCTCACCCCCCTTTTGCAGATGAACTGTTTACCAGGTACGCCGTTTAAAAGAACGGAAGATGTACCAGAACCCAATACAGACCTCACCATGTTCAACCATTTATCATCAAAACCCTTGGCCTTCAAAATTTTCAGGATCGCCTCATAATCTAAATATGTGTGAAGTATTTCCGGAGTATATGTGTAATGTGTCTCTTCATAAGTGGACCAATAATTGACAAGATAACTACATAATTTTTTTCTAGGCATAAAGTGCGATGTTGACATATACACGAGTACACCGCCACCATAAGGACAAATGCTAATAGATAGTCTACTAATGACCAGAGTTGTGGAGTTCCAATATTGGTCAGTTCAACACTATCAACGGCAATGTCGTTTGGCGTTTAAAAGATAGTCTGCTTTAGTGAGACAATTATGGTGCAAAAACATATGTTTCATCCCTCATGGGTTGGGAACATGCAACTTCCTACCCATATAACTTACAAATTGGTTCTCCAAAAAATAGTTACACTTCTAATTTATTGAGTATGTAACATACACAAATATAAAAAATATTTGACTGTAAATTTTTAGTGAAAACATTATGTTCAGGGATTCATCGTATCTCGGCACACATCACACAAGCTATATTCAAGACCAAAGTCAGGGAAGTTTCAACATTGATGAAGCCACTACTAAGCTATGGATAATAATATCATCTTCCATTTAAAAGTTAATCTTTTTAATCCGAGGACCTGAAAAGCGTACACTTAATTGTTGTGAATTGTTTTCGTGGATATTGCTTGGTTTGCATAGTAGAAATATTTGGACTATTGTATATGTGTTACTCTCGGGTAACAAAATTAACATCAAAGCACATGTCAGTTCAATTGCACAACAAAATTGACGACTGATAAAATATTCTTGAACTATGTTATCTAAGCCACACAATCATTTTGCATAATAAAGAAAATACAGTTTTCCTGGTGCGTAGAACCATTGAATGAAGATTAAAAAAAGTTAAGAGTTTGGATCATTTAGATTTGTAGTTCTCTAATTTTGAAACTGATGTATAAACATGTTAACAAATATGCCTAGAACAAATAATTTATCCTTAGCAGCATATTCATATAATAGATAATACCCAAAGTTTCACCATGTTCATCTTTGTGAAGTGTTGCACACTGTGACATGGAGTGAGTAAATGAGAGGAAGAAACATCAACACAAGATAATTCTCAACATTTAATGTGATCTACCTATTAAGTAGGATAAACCGTTTTATCTTAATTCAATGATTTTTATCAAAGATAACTGACCTAGCATACTGTTCCAACACCATGTATCATAGTTCAATTTACGATATCCAGAATGTTTTAGTGGTATATTGTGTACCAAATTTGTGGTTGTTGTTGAACAATTTTGTTTATTATGAAATCATTGAAAATAATATGACTGATATCATTGAAACCATATTTTTATCCCTTGAACACTTCCAACCAATTATAGAGGCTGCCCTCGCATTTGCGAGGGCCACCATGCTAGTTTGTACAAAAGAACATACTATATCCAAAATGAATGTAACATGATAGTAATAGAATAATAACCACACAAACTTGAGATACCATAACAAGGATTCGCTAATTACAACAATTAAAGAGTGGAAAGTACTGAGCTTATCAAAAAGTGCAGTATTACTTTCGTAAATTTCATAATCTGAACTAGCACGTGTTTTCCACTGAAAAAGTAGCCTGATTAATACTTGCCTACTTTTGATAACCTAAACACACACATTTCTTACTTTATCCCCGGATCATCAGGTGTCATTTGCACATATAAGATACATCAGTTTCATTCGAGGAGAATAAGATCGAACTGACGCACATTGTTGCATTAATCCTGTCATTTGTACATGACAAGCAACCAGTAGTTCAGTCAGTGGTAGTTATATAGGGACAGTTAGTAGAGCATGGAGCAATAGTATGTATGTATACTTGCATGCCAATCTCATAATGCAGAGAGATCCTGATCACCATGGAGTTGTCCACAAAAATTAACCACTAAGCACCACAAAAAAACAGAGGAATCGATTAAACATTGCTAATATTATGGTGCATGATGCTTTACCTTCCGATATAGTTGAAATTATGTTTCAATTGACATTCTAGAGACGGCAAATCCTGTTCCCAAAAAAAAGGGAAGCAAACGACACATAATTTGCTCACCCCAAATTAACGAAATAATGTTCTACTTGTATCATTCATCCTCCTAGTAAATAAGTAAATACAGAAGCACAAACGATCCTCCGGTCGAGTGTATCTATTTTCTCTAGATGCAAGAAGCAATTATATCAATCAATTTTGGTTACACTCCTATGTCCCCTTATAATATCAAGTTGTGAACCTTTACTGAACATGTTTCATCGAAAAGATTATTATGAATGTGATAGAATTTGCTCTTCCGATCAGTCAATGTACGGAAACTTGATCACACCTAATCTTACGATACTATGTCGTTCAGGCCATAGAAAATTAACAATCCATTTCACCTAGGATCGGATTTAAGAGGCTGTAGATGGCAAGTAGTAAACTAAATCAGCATTACTTAATAGCCGTGCAGCTCAACCTGCAGCACTGTCAAGATCATCTATTAGCATTACCATAGATTGGTTCAGACCATTAAATCTGCATCAAACACAAACGAGAACAGCATCCACAATACCCTAGGGAAAGTAGGAATGAACCTAATAAATAAATATAAATGAAAATTTAGTACTCTCCTTTTAATGAAACTAGATCATTTAGGCGCACGTTGCCGCGCCCGTCTATTAGATAAATAGATTTAGAAATGGATACAACTAATGTGTTGAGCTGTGTGAGAGTTGTAACCATGATCGCCATGTGATCTTGCTAGACATGTTATCTTGTAACCATTATGACGCATGTTGCCACGCCCATCCGTTTTGTCAATAAAATGATAAGAATATGAGTAACTATATAATTAGATGAAAGATACAAGCTAAATATGAACATCCTAGATTATCAAAACAAATATTATTAGTTGTCCACATAGAGAAGTCCAAGTCACCGATTTCACATGTAAACAGATATAAATCTTTGTGAAGTACAAATATTTGAGAGAAGAAAACAAGGAACATATATTTGAGAGAAGAAAACATGAAAGGTACCGTAAGTCAAGTGTATATATATATGCACACACGTGTATTGGAAAAAACAAGATACACATTGGACATTTCTCAAATAGTTCTTCATGAAAATGTACATAAATTAAACCTCTGATAAAAAATATTCTAATCCATCGGCAGTTTAGGAAATATGCAACATACAGTGAGCGTCATTTCAGTGCATACTTCAAGCACAAGGATCCTATTGCTTCTCCAACAACAGACTTTAATACATCAGCTATCTCAGACAGAAGTTTGTCATCTGTTCCATTAAACAATCAAAACTTGATTCATTGGCGTTTTGTGCAGTGTTTGCAACTGTTGCAGTGCTCCTGTTCTGATTGGAGATTGAACTCGGCATATATATGGAACAATTTGTAATGGCCAAAGAAGAGTTGATGCAACCTGCATAGTATCCAATGAACAATTGATCATTAATCGGAATAAGCAAAGAAAGACAACAAGGTAGTACCGAGCATGCAGACCCATAAATAAAGTTAAACCTTGAAGCCAGGCAAAAATAAGGAACACCAAAACAGTATTGATGTAACGAATTGATCGAGTTTTTCCATAGTTAACTTTGTCTGAACTCTGAATGTCATTATCATCGGCAAGGTAAAAAAGATGGTACCAAAGACAGATCTCTAAAACTTGTCAAAATCAAACTTGCTGGCATTAAGAATGATACAGTATAAGTTTTCATATAGAAGACTTAGTGGAGTCGTGAAAAAAATGAGTAGATAAGTAGACCCGACGCATATGGAACATTACCAGCCAATGAGAGATGTCAATGACAACCTAAATAGAAGGGTATGAAATTCTCACAACAACCAACATGGCCGCTCTGATTCTCCAAATGCTTTGTATGCCATTTATATTCGAGGTTTACGGCTCCTGGATGAAATAAGATGGTCATATATGTAGTATGCAGGTATAATTAATGTCATATGAATCAGGATTTTTGTTGCAAAAACTCCTACAGACTTGCCACCAGTTCATCCAATGAATAGGTGCACACTTTGGTCGTATTTACATGTCTACACTCAATATTGATTAAGAACAAAGTAATTAATGTACAGTTGTACATGCAAAGCATACTCACCATAGTAATTTAACTCCAGTCTGAATTCTGAAATAGGATACAATGATAGCCGAACAAGTTTACTTTCGAAGCGTGTTTGGATTTGGATAGTCCTTAGCCATGCTCAGTCATGTACTATTGCTCCAATAGATCATATACGGAGCTACTTTCAATCTGGGGATCTATGCAAGCACCGACACCGGATTTACCAGAAAACTTGTGTTTAATTTTTGACAGTGAGGCATCAATAAACTGGGAGAGAGCCAGAGAGCATACATCTTCTCAGCATCCATGTTCTATTTATTTTCTGCACAAGTTAGTCAAGATTAGATAAGTATATATGATTATGATTAATACAATAATACTCAAATCCTCAATCAACCAGGAAGAAAGTAGAGGAGGCAGGCACCGTACACAGAAGCTCACCAGCAAAAATTGCTAGAGCGAATTCATATGCTTATAATATAAAGTATGTTTGTGAAACAGTACACATAATTAGATGTCAACAATATCCATTCAAATATGATGCTATTCAGATCACACGGAAGCTTTCTAGAGCACCGAGGAATGTGGTAGCACTGAAGACTGAACTATTGAAAGACACACGGCACTTAACACCTTAGCCTTGTGTTTACCTACATTCACTGTCCTGTACGTACCTTATCTGACATCCTTGCTTTCTGCCTTCTTGGTGTAGCTCAAGCACCCAAATCTCGCAATACGGTTTTGCTAATCATGCATTCAAAGTACAATCTCAGCAAAAGAAAAAGGTCGCAACAAACACGTTATATGCAGTCTAAGCAAAATTCCAATCAAAATTACTGCAAGACACACCTGTAATTCTTGTACCACACCATAGCATGGTTGGTTTTTAAGGCTTCGCCTGATGTTAAGAAATCCTGGCAGCGCCTTAGCCTTTTGCCCGCCTGGCGTCACCGATAAACAGCAGACACCGATGAGGTCGGGCTCCAAACCTAGGGTTCCTGAAAGTAGAGGCAATCGCGGCGAAGAGCGGCGGCGTCGCGAAGTGGAACCGGTGCGGTAGAGAGATCGGAGCACGAAAGTATGCTGGCCGACGTCGATTGGAACCACGGCGGGGATACCAGGCGTCGTCCAGCGGCGGTAGCGCACGAGCGAGTGGACCGGAGAGAGGCGAGAAGGGAAGAGCGAGAGGAAAGGCTGGATCGATGGATCGATTCCATCTGGTTTTGGTTAGTTTTTTTTTGAGAATTCATCTGGTTTTGGTTAGTTAGGCTGTGGGCTTTGTACGGGCCCAAATCAATCACAGGCCGCCAATTTGTTTTCCGGAGTAGCGTCCTGGGACATCCGGCCCAGTCGGGATTTGACGGTCAGGAATAGTAGATCGCTAAAATGTACGGCGTTGGATGCTGATGGCGTGAAATAGCTCCTAGGTGTATCAGTTTTAATGTCCCTAATAGTAATTTAGGAACAAGTAGATTTCATTCCGTGTATTATCCAAATTACAAAAATATGAATGAAGACGTAGATTAGTTTTCAGCACTAACCTGCCCACTTTGGGTAGATATACAATCTCAACACGACAGCCAGGCATTACGAAACAGTTTTCAAGTGTTTTTATCTTTTTACTCATAGGGTGAGCAATTTCTTAATATCAGAAACTGGAGGAGCAGTGCTGAATTAGGATCCCTGCAACGACATACAAACAAAGCTAACAAGTCGCAAACAAAAAATTAGGAATAATCTGAGCCAGAGTGTAAAAAAGACACTGAGATAGGGAGATTTTAGGAGAAGTTGACACCTAGATTGACTGCAACAAGGCAGGGAAACACAATAAAAGTAATTGGTGACTCCATCAATTTTGAGCCACGGGAGACGAATATGACATGAAGACCACGCTAGGCTTCCTCTACACCGGCTGAGATATCTATCTAAAACCGGTTGACTACGCGATTTGGGAGGTCATTCATGCATGAAAATTTGTACCAGCCAGAGTAAATATATGTGGTTGTCATTATTGCCCACAACGTTCATTGACGGAATGTGGCGGATATGAACTCGGAACTTCTAGCATTACTTGCAGGTGGTTCTTCCCTCAATTGGCCTTGCGTGGTTGTTAAGTCTCCATCCCTTCGATGTGATATAGGCAGCTGCGATCACCTCGAGGAAAGGAAAAGGGTTCTTTCTCCGATATAAGTAGTGGCTACATCTCTGAAATGTTACTTTGGCTCTTGAGCACCCGTGCTCTCTCTGTTTGATTTTCTTTTAATATTTAAAAGTTTTTTTTGGATGGTCACCAGGGAAGGGAGAAGATCCTCCACCTAAATTGTATTCATTTTTCTAGTTTAATGAGTTCAAGTGAAACAGAATTACATAGAGGGACAAAGGGGAGAAATAAAACAACAACAACAACAACAACAACAACAACAACAACAACAACAACAACAACAACAAAGGAACAAAAAACATGGGAAGTCACTCCGAAAAACTTCATATATTGTTGCTTGTTGACAAGAATAGCCACCAGTATATAGACAGCAACCCCTATCATGGCCCAAGCAAGCGACCACCAGAAGGAGCAGGGCATGACGACACGAGACACGGAACTGAACGGAGAGCACCTCCGGCGTAATCGAAAGGTTCGGTCAACCGAGTCTAAACCGCAACATTATAACGTCGACGTAGTTGAAGGGCGACGCGCATATGTGACCACACAGTGCCACGACACCACCTGTGTCGGGCTGAGGACGAAAGGTCACGCACCACCGAGACGACGCCACGACACTCGCGCGCTAGCGGCATCGACGAAGGGCATCACGGCACCGAGGAAAAACATAGAGTGCCCTCGCCTCGAACAACCTCACTTCACGTGAGGGGACGCCGGCGCAATCAAAGGGCACAACACCGCCGAGGCCACACCACTGACCCCACCTAGGTCGAGTGTGCCCAAAGAGCGGGTTAGCCGAGAGCATGCCATAAGCCACCCACGCCAACACACCACAAAGCTCCGGCCTGAATTTGATGCTTGAGCCGAGCAACAAGCAAGGAGACACCACCACCACTGCCACGGTAGGCCCCACATCAAGAGAACACCGCTTCCATGGCCGCCATCTGCGGAACCATGGAGCTCACCAGCACACATACGGAGAGAATCTCTCGCGATGGAGAAATGTCAAATGGGAAGCTCTATGGAGGCACACATCGTGTCGTTCGTCATCGAAATGGGACTGACTCGCTCGGGAACAGGCACATGATTGAGGAACTTTCTGGCGTAACACACCCGTAATGGGGCAATCTTACTAGCTGGTCAAAACCCTTTCCGCAGTGGGCTTTCAAACTATCTTTAGAACTTGCTTCAAAGGCTTTGAGGCATTTTTACACCCTCCCGTAGGCTCACTTTGTTTCAGGGCTTTCCTTTCTCTCCTAAGATCCCAACCAACAAATGAGAGTCTGATGGGGATTCTGCTTGAACGTTAACTAGACCTGCGCCCGCTTACCGGAAAACTAACTAAGGGGAAGCTCAAAGGAATTAAGTAAGCCAACTTCAGGCTATAAAGATATTTATATTGAGGCTAAACTTATCTGCCTTTCCCGGTACTTCAAAGTCGAATGCCACTGCTGCTACATACAGGAGAAGATACATTTTTTGCTAGAGGACGGATGTTCAACAAGGACGGGGTCATCGCAAAGAAAAAGAGCTAGAGGTGAGTGAGCCTACGACCACCAATTGCTTATCTCCTATTACCGCAGCAGACTTGGACTAATGGAATTGCCATCGCCCGCCGCCACTGATAGCAAGACATAGGTGGTCTCAACACCCATCCACGATGGCCCCCACGTTGGGACGCATCACCACCATGGCCACCATCTGCGAAGCCACAGATCGCCAACCTCAGCAACACCACACGACCGCCAACCCGAGAGCTCGGACGACGCCTCCCCACCGACCCAGCAGATTACGAAAGCACCGGAAGGATGTGACCCGAGGGAATCCACCATCGGAGGGGGCGCCCAGAGCTGCAAGGGAGCGAAGACGGGCCAGCACCAACTACCCAACACCATGCTCGTCAGCCGACCGGCCACCGGCCAGCAGCCCCAGCCCACACGCTGGAGCAATGAGCAAGAGAACCTCGCAATGTCCGACCTCGCCAGATCTGGCTGCCCCAGATCGGCCTGCCGCACCGGAGCACAACAACTGCGAGGGACGAACAAGCATAGAGGGGGTCAGCTCGACCGGCGGCGGCCAGGACTGCCGCCGGCAAGGGGAGGGGCGGAGGGTGGGGGGCTGGGCGGGGAAGGTGGGAGCGCTCAAATGCCGCCACAAGCAGCGACATGGGAGCGAGGGACTTTTTTTGGGATCGTTGCCAAAGCTTAATATTTAAAAGTTTCACAAACATATGAAAAAAATTCTGGCATGTTCTCAATGATGTCTACTACAATCCTGGTAAATTACAATGCGAAATCTCTGTATTATGGGCTACACAAAAAATAGTGAAATTTGGAAATTTGAAAATGACGTCTACTCAGATTTGTACATTTCTCATTTTTCTGTAGCTCAAAATGCAAATTATTTCGCATTGTAATTTTGGAGGCACGTACAATACATCATTAAGAACATATACGATTTTATAATTTTTTTAAAACTTTTAAATATGTTTTTTTATTTTTTCAAACAAGGGGAGCACTAGTGCGTAAGAAATCTTCACTCCCACATCACGACCTGAAGCACTGCTCCTATTTATCTTCTTCATATACTCGAATATAGAAGCATCTGCATAAACAGTGTATTTTCCCCTAAAATGTAACGAACCTTCAAGAATATGATCTTAGTTTCTTTTTTCTTATAAATTCCTTACAAAATCCAGGGTCGATGTAGCCCAGGAGCCAAAACTCAGTTAGACATGTTCCCGTCAAAAAATGACACGGAAGAAATCTCCAAGGACAACTGGGGCTACCGCCTGTTAGCAGAAGGATTCAACACTGACCCTCGATCAAAATTCCATGTCCGGCACGACGACCACCTCCCCGGTTTCCACCTCGGCGTTCGTGAGCGTGAGCGCCCGCTGCAGCTTCTTGCCACAGAACACCTCCACCTCCGCCGCGTAGGTCGCCGCCACCGGCATGTGGTCCGACAGGCCCAGTTCCGACCTCCCGTAGCTCACCAGCTTCACGCCCTTCCCGAAGGACAGCACTCGGTCGCACCACGCCGGCGTCCTCTTGCCGCCTTTCTGGTCGTCGCCGATGTACTTTCCTGACCTGATCTCGTACTTGTACGTCGGCGCGAACTCCAGCACCCCCTCGCTCCACCCGTCGAACGCCCGCCCCTTCCTCAGCTCCCGCTTCAGCTGCAGACAACATAAACGACACTACGGTTCAGAATTTCAGATGCAGATTCATTTTGCAGGAAGAAGAAGAAGATTGTACAGTGATTGTTGAGCTACCTGGTCTTTCTCGGCCAGCTGAGACCAGTCCATGGCCGCGGCCAGGCCGTGCACTCTGTCGTACGGCACTTCGATCCGGTAGTTCAGATCGCCCAGCCAGAAAATCCTCCTGAACATGAAAATGTTTGTCAGATTTTGTGATGCATCATTGATCGATGCAACAATGCGTGATTACTCACTCGTGGTCGTAGATGTCTCGGGGCATCCCGAGGCCGCCGGGCCCGGAGAAGCGCGTCCGGCGGTGGATCTCCTGCACGTCGGCGCTCCGCTTGAGGAGGTCGGCAGGCCGCTCGCCCGCCGACAGGTGGGTGCACACGAAGCAGAACATGGTCTGGTAGATGGACATGCTCGCCGACACCGCGCCCTTGTTGCCGATGTACCCCATGGCGCCGACGCCGACGGTGGAGACCTTGAGGTTGTGGACGCACCTCCGCAGGCCGCGCCGCACCCAGATCGTCAGGAAGAGGCCCACCATCTGCTTGCTCACGATCCTCACGAACGGCGACCGGGTGGCATTCTTCTTGCCCCGCTGCAACGCGTCGTGGAGGTCGGCGACCATCGCCTGACCGTCGTTCCGCGGCACGTCGGCCACCCGCGACTTCATGAACGGCCTGTGGGTGCCGAACGATCTTAAAGACTTGAACGACGGCGACGACGACGACAACGAAGGTGATGCGGTGCTCATGGCCAGCAAATCCAGCGGCTGCTCTGGCCACGCGAGGCCGATCCTGTCCGTCCTGCTCATCGTCTTCAGAAGCGTCCTCTGCTGCGGCTGCTGCTCTTCTTGGTCGCAAGCTTCTGGATCGTCCGCGACGCCGAGCTTCCTGGGGGTGGAGGCGAGGTACTCCTGGGCCTGCAGCGGGAAGCTGAAAGGCGCGTCGTCGTCGGTCTCGGTGTCGGTGCCGCCGTGGAAGAGCTCGTCGTCGGCGCCGAGCTCTCGAGTCGGCGTGGCCGGGTGGCTGCGGAACCTGTACTTGGGTCTGGAGGTGGAGGGCTCGGTCCGGGTGAGCGTGTCGCGGATGAGCGCCTCCCATGCCAGCGCCGCCCGGCAGTCCTCCGGGCCGAACACGTTGCCGGCGCTCAGCGGCACCACCTCCTGGAACCCGAGCACGTACATGTCGGCCTGCTCGCCGCCTGTGGTGCCGAGCCACTCCGCGATGTCCAGGCCGTCCGGCGGGGACCTGCCGGCCGAGTTGTACGTGCCGATGCAGATCCTGCAAGGAACCAAGAATCGATCGATCAGGACCATGGCAGAAAAATGTGCCGTGATCGAGCTGAAATTCGGCATCAATCACTCACTCCCTCACTCATGTGGCCTTTACCTGAGCTCCTTGGTGCTGATGTACTGCGCGCGCATCGTCTCCGAGTTCCGCCGCCGCAGCCTGTACGGCGCGGCGTCCAGCAGCTGGCTCTCGTCTGCGGATTGCAACAACACGGCGTGGTTCACATCATGAGCAGACAATTACTCAATACTTAACATAATCAATTGTCAACATGTTTTTGCTTTGGAGTTTGGCAGTGGGAAGTGGCACAACAAGTGTTTGATCGACAGAAGCAACGCCGATCAGTGTGCAATGCAGAGGTCGACCGATGTTGCCTCAGTAGTCTATCTTTCTTTGGCTGGAGCCATGAGCGGGCTCCGTCAGGCGTTGTGCAGTGTTCTAGACGCGAGCTATTTTTCACCACGTTGGTTTATTAAAATTTACGTTTCACCATGTTGGTTTCATGATTGCTTCTCCTCTATGAAAAGATATATTTTTGTGCTAACCCTACCAATGGCTAACTTCTTGACCCTGGAAATTCGGTAGTATCTCACTAGTCTTTCCCCAAAAGGGCTGAACAACAGTCCAAACCTGCACTTTTCCCCCCTTCCAGGATCGGATAAGAACACACACACGCGATCCACCGAATCGCACGCGCGTCAATCCATCCATCCATCACGTAAAACAGAAACTCACCGGAGATATCCACGCCGCCGCCGTCCACCTCGCTGCTGTCGCCGTTGCAGCTCTCCTCTGCTCAAGCGATCCGAAAACAGTCAGCCAAGCCGTACGTCAACCAAAACTCAGATCACAAAGGCTCGGCGACGAAGTGAGCGGAGCCGCCTTACCTTGCTCGCCGTTGACGTCGTCGCCGTCATCACCGTCGTCCTCGTCGGCGTTGAACCTGCGGTCCTTGCTCCTGCGGTTGAGCCACTTCTTCAGCACCACCTTGGGCCAGAACACCTGCGTCCACCCACCAACCCAAATCCATCACACCAAACACCAAGAAACAGAGCAGGAGCTACGCGCGATCGACCATATATGGAGCCGTCTCCTCTACCTGATCCCCTGGCTTCCTCTGCCTCTGCGCCAACATCTCCATCGTCTCCGTAGCTTCGAAGGGATGTTCGATCTCAGCTGCTTCTTCGTCTTCAGTGGACTGAGCTGAGCTGAGCTGCCTGGGAACTGAATCGTGCTGCGTTGTGGTGGTACGGGCTATGCGACAACGATGATATATATAAGAGTATGTTTAGGCCAGGACAAGCGCACATGGTCACGGACTCACGGTGGTTCGAGCGCCTAGCCTCAGGTGGCGCCAAGCTAGGGAGCCATATAATTATGTAATCACATCAATCAAATCATCAGATGGAGACAAGAGATGCTGGATCGTGTGGACTTTGATTTTTCGGCGCCTTACGAACTGCCTAATTAGCCAAACCTGTTGACATTACTGCGTCGAGGTGATGCCATTGCCAGCCATGGTTTTCTCACATGCATCGACATCCGATGGAAGGTAAAACCTTCGACTGTTTCGTCGGAGCCGGCCGGACATGATATGGCTATCCTAATCCAACTCGTGTGGCTGGCAGTGTATATCTACACCTCTTATAAAACAAAACCCCACTATATTCATTTATAAATTTTCTATCTTTACATGCAGCATACCCACATCATCACCTAATAATAGCCGTATGATTCTCATCTCCAGCCGTTCATTAGGTGCTGAGGATCGTGACTTGCCGAGGCCATCCATAGAAAGTTGTTCCGTGCCTATGTTCTATGCACTGATTCCAGCTGAGCGACTCTCTGTTTCCTTTGTGCGTTCAGTTTCGTTTCCATCTGTTCAGCTGCAGTCCACGCAGCCCATTACTGAAGCCTCTTCCGCTACTATCCGTGATTAATCCCTCACCCAAGCGGCACAAAACCTCTTCTCAGGCGAGATGCCCAAACAAAACTCTTCTCAGGCTCCGAGAGTTTGGTGCGCCGCCACCATCACAAGATTCATTCGCTGAGCAGGCCGTGGTGGGTGACTTCTGCATGCTCCCTCCGTCGGATCCCCGTAGCTGCCGGACTCATTGCCCTCTAGCGCTAAACATGAAGTAAGGAGCGTGCCCCCCAAGGCCCCAACCAGATCTACACGTTTTGGCATTTAATTTGGAGGTCTTCAGATAGAACATGAGTTCTTTTCTCCTTCCGAATTGTTTTGCTTTCCTGAACATTTGATAGAAATACGTGAGGTTAGAAGAAAAACTTGGTTCACCCTTCCCGTATCTGGTCTTAGTATGTTATACAAACTCTGAACCATCTAATATTTCTATTACATCATGGTCTGTGCACGAAAGGTACTTTCTCAGGTGCAGCGATCTAATTTGATCTTTACAGATGTGTCCTTCTATTTTCATGGTGATCTGAAGCCACGTGTGCTCCGGTGAATATTGTCCAAATAATTTTCTTGGTCCTTCTTTGTGTATGGTAAGATGATCCTTCTCATTTACGGTTAGTTGTATTCACTAAAATAGGTTATCCTGAGTGGTTATGGCAGGTATCCTTTGGTTCCTTATTTGATTGCAGTATCTTTATCTGTTTATATTTTCCAAGCCTCCTCACTCTAAAAATATATTCCTCTGTATCAGGCATAAAAAGCAAGGAACTTTGTTGGCGGGTACCGTCAGTTCATTTGAAGAAAATAAAAAAGTAGCCGTGTGACCATATTCCATCGGTAATGCTTTAGGTGATTTGATAGAATGGTCTATGCGCTGTATTGAAGATTCACCAGCTAACTTATGATTTGTCTTTTTCATTCCTTTGTTTTTCAGATTTCCTGGCAGGTGACAAATTTATTATTTCTATAGGTTATAGCATGATGTGGATTTTCACATATCTCTGATGCGATCCATGGTAATATGGCCGTGAGGGTCTAATGTTATATGCTAATAGTTATCAACTGAGATCTGGTATGTTTGGCTCATAGTCTGTAAAGTTAATTATATTCATTGCAATCAAGTAATACTAAATTTAATATCAATATGACTAACTTGACCCCCGCCCCCTTTAATGTTTTATAATTCAAGTTGTCCTTTTCTTCGCGCAAATTTTGTGTCATTGCCTCCTACCGTCTCTAAAGCAAAATATTTTGCTTTTATTTCACAGTTAGGTGGCCCATCCATTTACAAATTGTACAAGATTCATCATGTAAGTCCGAAAAATAAATTCTGTATAACTAAGTTGTTGTCCCTGAAATATTTGATGCCTTCTTTTGATCCCTGTCACGCCATCTTAGTTTTTTTGCTCATCTTGCAGAGCTCTGGGGATAAAGAAATGAATACCTCTACAAATATATATTTATTTTAGTGTTTCGTAGGAAAAAAAATTCATACTACAATTCCCGCCGCAACGCGCGGGGTATTGTCTATAGATAGATATAGTAGAATACTAGAGCTGCTGACTTGAATCCACAGAGATGGGCTTAACATAACAATGATGAAGCGATGTCGAATTTTTAGACCACATACGACTATACGTGTTGAGGCGTTGACAGACACCTGTTGCCCTTGAGGTGTTCCTGCTTATTTTCTTATTAGAGATTTTGTTGTTGTTGTTGCTGTTACGTGTGCCCCTGTGCCCCGTCTCTGTGTTTGGTACGTGTTCTTCTAGAGATTGGGACAAGATGCATGCTTGTAACTAGGTGGTTGCCACCATTACCAACCACAATCTAATCTATGCCTCATGATGAAGGGGATCAGGTACGTAGGTCTCCAGTGTCGTACCACCAAACTCCATGTAAAGAAGCACGCCGAAGCGTTCCAAACATTTTCGGCGTTTTAAACGTGTCTCACTCGCCGTGGTCAGCATATCACCGAGCGACATGGACCCCCTTTGAAATCACCGGCCGGATCAATCTCGAAGCGGGATGGAGCCATGGAGGGAGATGTCCTAGTCGCTGCGCATGATTGTAAACCAGCAACTACGGCTTGACCCTTGACAGACGCAACTAAGCTCTTTTTCTTTGCTAGCTAGCTTCTTATTGTTCTTTGCTTCACTTTCTCTCACTTTTGAGATCGAAAATTCACTTCGGAACTCACATGTTCCTGCCTGAATATTTTTTTGGAACAAATAGTAAATATTTTTAAAAATCCTGAATAAAATTGGTGATGAATATATGGGAGCAGAGTACGTACTCCCAGGGGTATAGACTCATTTTCCTGCTCCCAAATCACAGCATACCCACTCCCTAACGGGTTAATACCCGATTGGAGTATGTACTCGTTTTTTTTCACTCGGGACAATGACGTACGAATTGAAATCTTGTTGACTACCAGAATCCATATTTTCAGGACCGAGCCATCATTTTTTCAAAACGTACCAGCTAGCTCTCGATCACATCTACATACGGCGCCGCCACCGGAAACTAAGCCGGCCATCTCGATCTGATCTAGCGCCGCCGCCGGCGACTACATCGACATCCCTCTCCCTCGATCAGCATGGGGCTTGTCTAGCTTGCGCGCGCAACCGCTCGCGCGGATTCCGACCGCCGCACGTGCGGTTGTTGGAAGGAGAGCACCGCACGCCGCGTCGAAGGAGATCGCTGCGCCCCCGCCACCGACGCCGGCCGAACCGCCTGCGACCGCCACCCGCGGCCGGCGGCGCTCCGCGACCGCCTCGCCGCCCCGCCCTGCCCCAATCTCCTCCTCCGCCGGTCCGCCGCCACCGCCGGCCATCCCTCTAACCCCGCACCCCCCAAGTTAAGGTTTCTCCTCGCCGTAGCCGCCTCCGCCGCGGCCAGCCGCGCCTCCGGCGGCTCCGGCTCGGCCTGGCCCCGATCTCGTCGCCGGCGAACCCCACCCCCACCCCCACCCCCACCGTTAAGTTTGCTCCTCGCCGGAGCCGCCTCCGCCGTGGCCAGCCGCGCCTCCGGCGGCTCCGGCTCGGCCTGGCCCTGCTTTGAATCATGCGGGGATGGAGACGGGATGAGGAAGGATGGCCGTGCGGGATGGATGCGATGCGGGGAAGAAAGGAGAAGGAAAGAGAGACGTGGGTGGGTCCCACCCACGAGCTGCGCGTGCGCGTCGACCGCGCGAGCTGTTGCTCGCGCAACAGCTAGACGTTTCCATCAGCATGGGTGCCAAGGTCGGCGAGTGGCGACGTTCCTATCCAGCAGCCTGTCGGCTGTCGTCCATCAATTCCCGTCGACGAGTCTAGGACGGACCAGGTACGATCGCCTCCGGCTACTCCAATCACCCAGGTTGAGTACGCTGCACCCTAGTTGCATGATGCTAGATTCGTTTTCTTTTTTGGCAATAATGGGTACGATCTTAAACTCGTCCACGTTTGTATCCAGCAGGCGGCCACAACGGCGAGATACGGCTAGCTCCCTTCGTCTGATCCGGCGGCGGCGCGGCGAGAACGACAACGACAGAAACGGCAGATCTTTCCGATCTCATAGTTGAGCCCAGGCATGCATCAACGTTTAATACTTGAGTTCCCTATTCATCGTTTTAATCAATTCTAACCGACAGTAATGTTATGTGGTAGTATAATCTATACTTGCAATGACGATCAAGATCGACGGCGTCCTAACACAGCGGACGGGTGGAGCTGATCGACAACGTCATGTGTGGCGGGCGGTGGCTCGACGCGGCCGGCCGCTCGGCAGAGTCACACTGGTAGAAAAAGGGCCTGTGGTCCCGGTTCGGCTGGGCCATCAGTCTGGCCAATCGGGACTAATGCTAGTCCCGGTTAGGCCACGAACCGGGACAAATGGGTGCCCACGTGGCCAGTTCTGGCTGGGCGTGGGGGGAGAACCGGGACCAAAGAGTGTTTTTTTTTGTATTTAGGGTTTAGTGTCTCCCTCTCGTCGGTGCCCCTCTCGCCGGTGCCCCCTCTCCCTCTCCCTCTCGCCGGTGCCTCCATCGTCTCCCCCTTCTTCGCATCGCCGACGTGCTCTCCATCTCTCACTCGCCGGCATATCGAGGCCAAGCTTCGATATTTCTGTGTAGGTACTACTCGCCGGCTCTCCATCTCGCACTCAGTTCGATGCATGGTACTACATACAACAATGAAGGAACCACTATTACACATCATCGTCATGAATATATTACACACAGCTCATTCGTCGTGCTTGGTCGAACATATTAAATGTACACACGAGTTTCATGCATATATACATCTCTATTACACTCCCATTTTAACCGGCCCATAGTATTCTCCGTTTGGATGTAGGACCTCTGCATCTAAGAATCCCGCAATTTCCTCTTGAATTGCGCGTACGCGATCTTGTGGTAGAAGACCGTCCCGCAGCCGTTCGATCTAATTTAAAGAAGGGGTCAATATATATGAATGAAACTAAACACAATTGATGGCAATAAACTAAAATTGTGAATATTGTTTACGTACTTCAAGTTGTTCTATGTACCGGCCGCCTGTCTGATGGGTCGTCTGGCGAATGAACTCGCAAACGTAGAATCCACATAAATTATTCCCATGTTCCTGCCTCAAGCACTTTACGAGTACATAGTTCAATCAAAATAATAATCAAGCATGATAATGGTATTGAAACTAAAATCAAAGAGATGCGCGGAATAATAATCAAGCATGATAACTTACACTTATTTGTTCAAATGTAAGATTTGGCGCCCAAATACCCCTAGCCTTGGCGGTGAACCGTTTCCAAGCCCTGTCCGGCAAAGAAAATGAATAAAGAAGTTATATATTAATTGCTTGCTACCAGGGAATGAACGGAAAGTTGCCGATATAATGCCATAATGATTGAAATTACCCTTGGAGGCATTCCTGCATGTCCGCCCACTCCTCAAGGGGTTTACGTTTCGAGTCCATGACAAGTACTACTCCTTTGTCAGGTTTAATGATTAGCAGAATAAAGTGAAAGCTGCGCACGCATAAGTCATCAATTATACACTTAACATCGAGTAAGGGAAATAGAATGTGTACAAGACAGTAACACTCAATTGTAGTTGTAAGGAAATAGTATTTCCCTTTTGGTTTCGTTAAACCTTAACGCCCTTACCAAGTTATCCTCTGTGTCGTTGTAATGACGTTTGAGAGATACTTGATGAATGTAGTATGGGTTAATGAACCCAATGTTATAGATTTATCCTCTTTTGCATTGGAGAATCTCCATTCTGCATAATTAATATAGTGATGAGTAAGATTATACATGCAATGAACGAGCTGAGCTAGCTAGAGACTTAATTACAGAAATAATACTTATAGACAATAGGCACTGAGGATAGATTTGTCGATGGCGTCTTGTTGGTATAACTGAAATAATTCAGGAAATTCAATGATTACCACGCCATTTCCATGCCCGTAATGCTCGTTTCTAGAGGCCACGTAGATCCAGTTTGCCCCTTCCTCACAGGCTCGCATGTACCACTTATGCAATCTGCGCATTTTTGTTGGTAGACCGTTGACTAGCTCAGGTTTGACGAGACTATTCCCGTACCGGTATTGGTATGCTACTTCCTAGAAGTCTTGTAATTGCGCTAAGTAGTCCAGAATAGACATGCGATGAGCAGCGGCCGCTTCTCCGTATATTGCAACAAACTCAGGATCGATAGCGACATCACCTGTGCTCGACCCCTCGGCGGTATTGGAAAACACTTTGAGCGGGGGCACGACTGCTTTTTCTGTTCTTCGAGCTGGGGAACTGATTTCCCTTTCCCGCTTGCACTACTACTCTTCGACCGCTCCTTATTTGCCTAAACCGACTTGCGAATCTGGCGGTCATAGTCTGGTGTCAGCCTTGGCGGGGGTTGTTCAAGGGTATTCAGCATTTTGAAGACGGCGACTTTTTCTTCTGGGGTGGAGGGGAACTCTGCCGCTTTCGTCTTCTTCAGGCTAGCCAACCACTCTTGATGTTGGACATTTACGACCGCGGCATTTTCCTCCACCGTACGGTCATAAGGTCCAATGGGAAGATTCTTATGAGGTACTTTTGGGAGGGGCGACCTTTTACGTTTCGGTGATCGCTTACCCCTCATAGTACCAGCGGTAGGCGGAGACGGTTGACGCGGCGGTGGAGACGGCTGCGCTGGAGACTAGTGAGACGGTGAAGAGGACTGTTGCGCTGGAGAATGCTGAGGCGGTGAAGAGGACTGTTGCGCTAGAGACTGGTGAGGAGTCGATGGCCTTGGCTGCCAGTTTGGAAGCACGATGAATTCCTTTGGCCATAGAATGGTACCTTTCTTGGCTTCTCCAAGTTAAAGCACCTCCCCATCTTCACCTACAGGGTGTTGCAGCTTCAGCTCCTCAAAATCTTTCATCACTTCATCCACCCAACAACAGCGTAGCCATGTGGAACCGGAGAGAAATGGTAAGTTGGATTAGGTCCAATTGGTACGGCATAGCCGAACGCCACCTTCATGGTTAAGTTAAAAACTTTCACATGCAGCTCACAAGGTGTGCTCTCCGTGATATCATCCACTGGGTAGCGACGAAGTGGAGCCACCGTCACTGCATCATCAGTACCATCCTGGAGCTCCGTGGAAGCCACGCTGCTTTTCCGATTCGATGGGCCGCCGGTACCATCGCATGCAGCTTCTACCATGTGCCGCTGAGATTGGCCGCTAGTACCTTGCTGGCTAAGTGCGGCAATTTGATCCTTCTGCCGCTTTAATTCTTCTTCTATATTACGCAGCCGGTCTGCAGAAGCGCGTGCTTCCATTGCCTCCCTTTCCTTTCTCCTCTGATGGCTTCTATCAGGAAATTTCTTCCTGTGCTCGGGAATCGCAATTGTCTTGGGCTTGGAGCCTGGCACGCCTCGTGTTCGTCCGTCGTGTTCCTCATTCCCAAGGGCGCGTGTGAGCTCGTCATCCTCTCTATCGGGAATGAACCGTCCCTCTGAAACATCCTTTACTGCATTTCTAATGCCTTCAATGGGTAGTAGGGGATTATCTTTGTGTCTTCTGTTATATATGCGCTTCCCTTCTGCGTCCAACGTGCCCCCATGCCCGTAAAACTAATTTCTTGCCCGTTCGATCCATGCGAGTGGCTCTGGAGTGATCCCTTTAGCCAGCAGGTCCGCCTCAAGTTTCTCCCACTTAGGCATGTTAAAGGCGTAGCCACCAGGCCCCATAGTATGGTGGTAGATCTTTTTAGCAGCATTTGCCTTATTTTTTGCAGACTTTTCCTGAGCTTCCTCCGATTTCTTGTACGCCACAAATTCTTCCCAGTAGTCCCTTATCTTCTCATACCCTTTATCGAAGTTCGGAGTCTTATTTTTCACGAAAAACTCGTTGTTCAATCTTTTCTTCCAGTTCTTGAATAGCTCGGCCATCTTCTTAAGAGCCCAGTCCCTGACTTTTTGCTCCATGTTTTTCCGGACAATCTTTTCTGCCTCATTTGGATCCTCCTCGTCTGGATCCACCTCTGGCGCCGGCAGGGCGAAATTAAGCATGAGCTTTCTCCAAAGTCTTTCTTTGCCCACCTCGCCGACATATCTTACTCCTCCATCCTTTGGCTGATGCCATTCTCGAACGGTAATCGGGATGTAGTCCCTAACAAGAACTCCGCATTGCTTTACCATTTAATTTTAACATCAGGGGGAGCAGTCGGTGTGCCGTCTTCAGCGACTTTTTCGATCCTGTACCTTTCTTGGTCGCCCAACTTTTTGGCTGGTCCTCGTTTTGTCCTTACAGAAGATTTACTCGATCCGGAGGGTTAAAAGAAGAAATAGCGTTAATATATGTATATAGACAGCAGATGCTTAATTAATACAATCTTCGGCTTCATTAATATATGTATATGCACCTCGCCGGAGTTTGCAACATTTAATGTTCCACCGGAGCCTTCGGCTTCTCCCTCGTCGGCTTCTCCCTCGCCGACTTCTCCCTCACCCCAGCCGTCGGGTTCTGCCTCACCGGAGCCGTCTCTTCGGTTGAGAGACTCATCTCCCTCACCGGAGTTGTTCAGAAACTGCGAGGTGACATCGCCATCATCTTCCGGCCCGCGGATTATATCCTCGAGGATGTTTTCCTGATTTTCGTCTCGTTCCATAGTTTCTGCAAATTAAGAACAATGCACAAAACTTTAGTTGGGTAACTTGTTCCATATGTCAAGATACATCTACCCACAAAATTTTTGCTAACACATATCGTAAACTCGTATCGGACCACATGAACTAGTATCGTAAACTCGTAAAGTAGTATCGTAAACTCGTAAAGGTCGGAACTAGTATCGTAAACTCGTAAAGTAGTATCGTAAACTCGTAAAGGTCGGAACTAGTATCGTAAACTCGTAAACTAGTATCGTAAACTCGTAAAGTAGTATCATAAACTCGTAAAGGTCGGAACTAGTATCGTAAACTCGTAAAGTAGTATCGTAAACTCGTAAAGGTCGAAACTAGTATCGTAAACTCGTAAAGTAGTATCGTAAACTCGTAAAGGTCGGAACTAGTATCGTAAACTCGTAAACTAGTATCGTAAACTCGTAAAGTAGTATCATAAACTCGTAAAGGTCGGAACTAGTATCGTAAACTCGTAAAGTAGTATCATAAACTCGTAAAGGTCAGAACTAGTATCGTAAACTCGAAAACTTGTAAACTAGTATCGTAAACTCGTAAAGTAGTATCGTAAACTCGTAAAGGTCGGAACTAGTATCGTAAACTCGTAAACCCGTAGCTAGTATCGTAAACTCGTATAGGTCGGAACTAGTATCGTAAACTCGTAAAGTAGTATCGTAAACTCATAAAGGTCGGAACTAGTATCGTAAACTCGTAAACTCGTAAACTAGTATCGTAAACTCGTAAAGTAGTATCGTAAACTCGTAAAGGTCGGAACTAGTATCGTAAACTCGCAAACCCGTAAACTAGTATCGTAAACTAGTAAACTCGTTAACTTTTCTCCCACCACAGCTTCAAATTTGAATTTCTCCCACCACCGTGTTAAAAAATATGACAAGCATATGAGCATTAACATAAAAAAAATTCACTATTTATGCCATAAGACCGAAATTCAAATTTTAAAACTTTCACCATTTAGATGTAATTCAAGTGCATTTCTTCTAATTCCAACTAAATATTGACGCCGAAATACAAACATGATTGACCATTACAAACTACTACATTTTTGAATATTCTACAAAATATATAAAAAATGCTCAAAAACAAATACTACCTGTTCATTACAAAATAAAAAACATGTTTGCAAACACGAATTTTGCCAACATTTGGGCGAATATTCAAACATGATCAACCATTACAAACTACTACATATTTAAACATTCTACAAAATATTTCAAAAATGCTCACAAAAAAATGCTTCCTATCTACAACAAAATAAAAACATATTTAAACACTGTAAATTGGCTAACATTTTGGTGAACAACAAATATACATTGTACAAAAAAAATATCACCAGGGATCCAAAAACATGCGAAATATACATTGTAAATTGGCTAAATTGGCTAACACTTCAACTAGTACCGTACGTGTACACGTAGCGGGGACGGCGGCCGGGGATCGATCGGCAGGGACGGCGAGGCAGCGTCAGGGCAGGGCAGGGGTGTGGGCGTGCGGCCGGTGTCGGGGGCGCGAGACGCGTCGACGGCGTTGGGGCGGCGCGGCGTCGGGGGCGGCGTCGACGGCGTGGGGGCGGCCGTGGAGGGCGCGAGCGGGGGGCGCGGCCGTGGAGGAGAGGTGGCGCGTGGAGGAGGTGGCGCGGCCGTCCAGGGCGCGGCGGACGTCGACGGCGGCGGTGGGGCATGGCGTGGGGCGCGGCGCGGAGGTCGGGCAGCCTGCCGGCGTCGTTTCGCTCCGCGTCGCGCTTCTCTCCGGTCCTTAGTCGATTTGGGTGAATGGGGAAGAAGAAAGGGCGCGGGCAGTTATAGCAGCACTCATTGGTCCCGGTTGCTGCCAAGAACCGGGACCAATGCCTCTTTGGTCCCGGTTCTTGCCAGCAACCGGGACCAATGAGTGGGTCAGTTAATGTCAGATCCCGTGGCGCGTCCATGGACTCATTGGTCCCGGTTCTTGGTCGAAACCGGGACCAAAGAGTCCTTTTTCAAAATTATTTCGAACTTTTCAGTTCTGAAATGTTGTTCCCGCCTTTTTTTTCTTATTTAGGTGTTTGAATATGAATCTGAAAAGACTTTCAACATGAAAAGTCTTTATATTTGAATAAATAATCCGAAAGCATTTTCTGTTTTCTAAAATAATTATTCTAACTATACAAACTATTAACCATTTTGCCATTTTCAATTAAAAATGCATTAACTTTATTGCATATTTTGAATTGACAAAACTTTAAACATGAAAAGTGTTTGAATCTGAATAACTAATTCAAAACCATTTTCTATTTTTTCAAATTACTTATCTAAATATCGTTTTTTGTTTTTCGATTGTCAAAATGACATTTTTTGTGAAGCAAGTACAACAAATATGGTGCAAAATGGCACCCATCCAATTATCACACAAGTATACCATATTTTATGGATACTCCACAAATATTAGTAATTTTCTCGGTTTCTAATTAATTTCGCCTACTTAAATGATTTTATGCCTATTTTTCTAAAGTAATTCAAATTTGAACTACAAGTGTGTGATAGTTTGCTCTAAAAAAATTCAAAAATGATTTTAAGGTGCAAAAGTAGTGGTTATTTCACAGAACCGTCGATAGTTTCTTTCAAGCGCTTGTGAGACGTTGGATCAGGGGTGTGTTTTCTTTTGAGGGATTGTGAGCTGTTGGATCAGCAGTATCACGACCACTTCGTGAGCCACATCAAGGTTTAATACATTCCATAGAATGCATTACATAAAAGGTTTAATACACATGATCTAACGTCTCACAAGCGCTTGAAAGAAACACACCCCTGATCCAACATCACCAACATTATTCTACATAAACGGACTTGCTGGCTCGAAGGCCGTAGGATTAGGGGAACAGCGGGAGGAGCCAGCCCCGTGGGCGGCCGCCCGGTTCTCGCGCGCACGTTTGCGGCGGAGGGCAAGATCCATGGAGGATGAGTCTTTCAGCGCCCAATCCAGCTCGGAAGCCTCTTTCGCCTTGAGCTGGTAGGCAGTCTTGGCTCGCTGGACAGGGTAGTCGCGGACAGACTGGAAGGAGGCTTCCATGGCCTCCTGTATCTGCAACCAACAACCCTCTTCCCCGTCGTCGCTCCAGTCGAAGTCGTCGTCCTCCTCCTCCGCGGGAGGTGCGGCGGCGCCTGGTGGAGGTGCAGCGGCACCTGGTGGAGCAGGAGGCCGGTTGCTGGGCATTCCTCTCCACGCCGGGCTCATGGGCATACGTATTGACGCCCTTTATCCATCTGCTTGTTGTATGGGTCTTTCATACGTTGCTGGTCCTCCCGTGCTTCTGGTGTATCTTTTGTCTTCCCATACACGCCCAGGAAGTCTAGCAGGTTCACGCAAAGATTCTTCGTCACGTGCATCACGTCGATTGAAGACCGAACCTCTAGGACTTCCCAATAGGGTAGCTCCCAAAATATAGATTTCTTCTTCCATATGGGTACGTGGTTGTCAGCGTCATTCGGAACAGATAGACTGCCAGGACCCTTTCCAAAGATTACTTCTAAATCCTTGACCATGTCATATATAACATCACCATCAGGGAGGTTAGGCTTCTTCCGGCGATCTGCCTCACCGTTGAAATGCTTGCCTTTCTTTCTTACGGCATGACTGTTCGGAAGAAATCGATGATGCCCCAGGTACACGTTCTTGTTTCCCAAATGTATACTTTCAGTCTTATCTAAACAGTGCGTGCATGCATTGTATCTCTTGTTTGACTGTCCTGAAATGTTACTAAGAGCAGGCCAATCATTGATGGTTACGAACAACAACGCTCGTAGGTCAAATTCATGTTGTTTGTGCTCATCCCACACACGTACACCTGGTTCGGACCACAACTGCAAAAGTTCATCAACTAATGGCCTTAGGTACACATCAATGTCGTTGCCGGGTTGCTTCGGGCCTTGGATGATGTGAGATCCTGGCTCAGGGCTCAATAGGATTGATAGGATACTCATGTCAACAAGTTGCAACTTCTTTTCCGGAAACTCATCTGGAAAGAACTCCGAGGTTAAGCGTGCTTGGCCCGGAGTAATCCAAGGATGGGTGACCGACCGGGAACTGGTTCCCGGGTGTGCACGAGTGAGGACAAAGTGCGCAGAAAAGACCAGTGTTGATCTGTGGGGCCAGTCTAGAGATCCTAGAGAGCTGCCAGGGGTGACAGGCCCGGCCTGGGGGTGGCCGGGGTGTTACAGATGAGCACTGGCATCATAATGAACTTCCGCTTCATGCACAACCAAGGAGAAAGGTTGTAGATACATAGAGTCACGGGCCAAGTGCTATGACTAGAGCTCTGCTCCCCAAAAGGATTAAAGCCATCTGTACTTAGACCAAATCTTAAGTTCCTTGCGTCATCTGAAAATGTCGGGAACTCTCTGTCGATTTTTCTCCACTGGGACCCATCGGCGGGGTGTCTCAACTTCCCGTCTTTCTTACGCTCTTCTTTGTGCCATCGCAACAACCTGACATGCTCTTTGTTTCTGAACAGACGTTTCAACCGTGGTATTATAGGAGCATACCACATCACCTTAGCAGGAACCCTCTTCTGGGGGGGCTCGTCATCGCCCTCAACATCACCAGGGTCATCTTGTCTAATCTTGTACCGCAGTGCATTGCATACCGGGCATTTATCCATATTCTCGTACTTCTCACCGCGGTACATGATGCAGTCATTAATGCATGCATGTATCTTCTGCACATCTAATCCTAGAGGGCAGATAACCTTCTTTGCTTCGTATGTAGTCTCGGGCAATTCGTTATCCTTTGGAAGCTTCGGCTTCATTATTTTCAGTAACTTCTCAAATCCCTTGTCAGAACAACCAGTCTCTGCCTTCCATTTCAGCAGTTCCAGTGTGGTACCGAGCTTTGTGCTGCCATCTTCGCAATTTGGGTACAGCAATTTTTTGTGATCCTCTAGCATGGCTTCCAACTTTAGCTTCTCATTTTCTGTATCGCATTCTCGCTTTGCATCAGAAATGACCCCACCAAGACCATCAGCGGGCTCATCTGATGCCCGATGTTCACCTCCTTCTTCTTCAACGTCTTCCATTACAGTATCACCGCATTCCTCAGGGAACATAGGATAGTTGTCATCCTCCTCCTCTTCTTCATTGTCTTCCATCCTAACCCCTCTTTCTCCGTGCTTGGTCCAACAATTATAGCTGGGCATGAAACCTCTCCGAAGCACGTGGTCTTGAATGGTTTTCGAGTTAGAGTACTCCCTGACGTTCCGACACTTCTTACATGGACAAGGCATAAAATTATCCACTTTGTTTGCCTCAGCCACTTCGATAAATTTATGCAGGCCTGCAATAAACTCGGAACTGCGTCGTTCGCCGTACATCCATCTGCATCATATAATTAAGTTTATCGAATACCATTACAATAACATCTTGAATAGTGAAATGACCACCGTATATCGACACGTGCAATATTTCTGTATCAATTACAGATGAAAAGGATAAAGTTGCTAACCTCGGCCGAGGATATCATCTTGTGTGAACTTGAGTGTGGCTCGGGCATTTCATCGAACACATCTTGTGCGTGGCAAAGGAAAAAAAAACTAGCACCCACTTCCCACCAATCCAACCAGAAAAAAAAACAGAGGAGAGAAGAGAGGGGGTGGGTTATTTATAGGCAGGGGAGGGGTATTGGTCCCGGTTCGCACGCCACGTGTCCGGCACTGTAGCATTGGTCCCGGTTCGTGGCACCAACCGGGACCAATGTCCCCAACCGAACCGGGACCAATGGTCCACGGGGCTTTGGCAGCTTGAACCGGGACCAGTGCCAGGCATTGGTCCCGGTTTTTCTATGAGCCGGGATTAATGGCTGGTTCGGCTCTGGATGAAAGGTAGTTTTTCTACTAGTGTCAACTCAAGATGTGCTCCGGCAAGATGTGCTCCAGCAAGACGCGTGACAACTGGGAGAAGGAGACGATGCATCGACGGTGACGGCGACGGAGAAGACACGGCCGCTAGCGGCTCCGCTCAGCGACGACAACATGCGGCCACCGGCGGCTTGACGACGATGGTGACAGAGACGAGACGAGACGGTGCATGCTCGTCCGATGCATCCACATGCACGTCTAGGAATTTCATGCCTACAGCCTGGTTGTAAACTTGCAATGCATGCATTAGTATAAATCATGTTGTCCTTCGAAACAATGTAGTATATACTCCCTGAATTTTTTGCAGTATATACTCGTTTCAAACTACTATATACCCTTGGAAAATTAGTATATACCTCTTGAAAAAATGTGGTATATACCATATACCCTTTGAAAGAATCAGTATATACGCCTTACGAATATCAGTATATAACTAGCTAGCTTGCTGGATTCATATTCTGAATAGAACCATGTGTATTGTATGCATTGCAAAGCTGGCTAGTAGGTATATGCAAAAATAGTTAGCAACTACCTTTTATCCTTGCAATCGATCGAGGCATCTTTGGATGATAACCATGTATACTCCAACTTGAAATGTGTATATACCTCTTATTTTTTATATCAGTGCACCCTTATGGTTGGATGAGTATAGTACTCATATTTTTCTGATGAATATACTCTTATGTTTTTTTCTTGGGATATACTCTGTTGTGACGGACATATACTTCTATTTTAAATGAACATACTTTATTGGAATAAAAGGTATATACTTCTATCAAAAAAGGTATATACTCTGTTGAAAAATGTATATACTTCTTTGATTGCAAAGCAGTATATACTAGTATTTCAGAATATATGTACCATTATATTACATGCTCCATACCTGTGTGTACCACCTTCGTTCCACCATGAAAAATAATTTAGTGTTTGTCACATGCATGTGTATACTCCTTCAGAAAAATCAGTATATACTTCTCAAAAATCTAGTATATACTCCTTCAGAAAAATCAGTATATACTCCTTCAAAAACTAGTACATACTCACTTCAAAAAAACAGTATATAGGTCTTTAGAAAAATGGTGCCGTACATACTCCTTTTGAAAGTACTACCTGTACCGTTTTAAAGGAGAAGTGGAGACGTACGTATGAGATAGGTTCCAAAATTCAATCCTGTATGCACCTTCCTTGATTTTAGGATCACCTATTTAGGTGTGAGCCGGCCGCATGCACAGAAGATACTCTTTTTTTTTTCTTTTCTGATCCCTAAATTGTAGGATCAAGCATGTGCATGCATACTAACCGTAAGAGGAAGTCCTTGCATGCATCGGATCACTTTTTTTTCTTTTATAAACGGTTTGCTAGCTAGTGGATATAACAAACCCATTAAGGGGTGGGAGTATATACCCCTGGGAGTATATAATAGGAGTCCGGAAAATGAGTCTATACCCCTAGAAAAGTGGATATATATATATATATATATATATATACAAGTTTTCTACAAGCGTGCCTACTTTTGTTATGAAAGGAAATTTGTGATGCCCTGTATAAAAAGGCAAAATCAGTGGCCAAATGAGATTTAAAAAATATCATTTCAGAGCATTGATTACGTCTTCTTTTGTACAAAGCACATAAATTGTTATTTCACCATGAAAATTACAATTTTCATGGTTATTGTCGGTGAGGAAGGTGGACAGCGCAAGGATTCCGGTGTCCGCGCTTCGATCTGCGACTCGGCTTGTTCTAGTTGTGGCTCGGTGCTGCATCGGCGTGCTCGACTGGAGATGTGGAGCTTGCTTCGGCATGGATGGTGGTCGGCGGGCTTCGGCGCGCATGGTGGAGGTTCGTGGGTGGCCGTCTCGGGTTGTAGGTTGTTCAGCTTCTACGGGAGAAATCCTTGCTCCGGTTATGGCCAGAGCTACCGATGGTGACACATGCGGGTGTCGTGGACTTTCTTCAAAGCATCGTCAAGGTGTTCTCACTCCTCCTCCTGCGGACTTGACTCCGGAGGGAAACCTCAGATCCGGCATCAAGCGATGGAGGCGCTACTGTGTCTCTTTCCTTCTTGGGGGCATCTGTCGTGGGTTTGTCACGTCAGGTGTCATAGATGACTTCGTAGGTGTGGGATTATGCGAGTCAAGCATCTCCGAGCTTGGGATCGCAGGAACAAAGATCAACACAGATTTACCCAGGTTCGGCCCCCTCAATGTGAGGTAAAAGACCTACTTCCTGCCTACCCTAGATTGGTATTGATATGATAATCGAGGTGTTACAATGGAGGCGATCCGATCTGGTACTCGCCGTATGAGCTAGGGTTTGGGGCTTGATAGCTTGACCCGCTCTAAGTCCTGCGAGTCCTCTTTATATACACAGAGGCTCGCTAGGTTACAAAAGGAAACTTCCCCATAAGGAATACATCCACAGAGGCCTACTCGGAGACTACTTGGTCTTCACGTCCTCCGGGATATGTCTTCTAGATCTTTCCCTTATGGCGGTTCAATATTGGGCTTGTTCCCAAGTGGGCCTTCGTCCGTGCGAGTAAGTTAAGTCGCACTGGGCCGCGGGTTAATCCAGAAAGTATTCCCCCGACATTAGCCCCCAAGCGTGGCCTGAACTTCATAGTATTTCTTGATCTTGAATGCTTAGGCCGCGCTTTTCCTTGTTTCGCGGCTTATAATTGTGCAAGTTTGGCCTTGACTCGCACCTGGAAGATCATCTGACTTCGTGAGCTTCTTTGTTAGAGTATCCTGATAGCTTCAGAACTTGATGACGATCTATCTTCAAATTTTTGATGATAATATGATGTAGCCCCCAAGGATTGAGAGGATGTTATGTGGTAATCATCTCAATTCTTCTCAGAGAACTCTGAAGGTCATCACCTGTAACTTGATATCATGATAAAACAATTGTTAAGTTACAAGTAATTGTAATTGGTGTTGCCGTACTATAAGCAGTACATCGACCTCTAGTTAGGCCATCTGAATCCTTAAGTGGGCACTCGCGCGACTCAGTATTTCCTAGGAATATGTGTGTTCAGGGTCGAGAGCGGCCATGATAGGCAATCAAGCTCGATTGACGCCACACCCCAGTACTTTGGCCACATAATGCGAGTAGCAATCCAACTTAAGGTAAATTTGATAATTGCCAATAAATCGGCTGTTTCAGGGTAACAAAGACCCCAAGAAACATAATGATATTGCCATGATAGGCTAAGCTATGATAAGCTTTGATTATGATGACACATAAGGTCGCGCCTAGGTGGCAACCGAGTGTTATACATAGGGTTGGATCGCGCGTAGGTGGCGATCCATGGTGATACATGGGGTCGGTCGCGCCTAGGTGGCGACCAGAGATGATACAAAGTTTACGGCCGCGCCTAGGTGGCAGCCGGTTTCTGATACAAGGGTCGATCGCGCCTGGGTGGCGATCAGATGTTGCATAGGTCGCGCCTAGGTGGCGACCAAAGTTGAAGTTCTAGCCCTGAGTGGCTGTGATGATACTCAGCTATAAAGCTGGAAAGGATGATGCTTGGCTCTGATTAGCCTTTTCTTATGTATAGTACGGTCGCAGGTGTGCGACGTTCCAAGGGCGAGGTGCCTCGAGACGATCCTCGAAATCATGGCGTTCGCTGCTTTCTTCCCTTACATCCAGCAGGTAGTACGACCCATTGTTTAGCTTCTTGCTGATGATGTAGGGTCCTTCCCATGGAGAGGACAGCTTATGCATTCCCTTGTGATCTTGTTTAAGTCGCAGTACTAGGTCGCCTTCTTGAAAGGTGCGGGTTTTGATGCGTCTGGCATGATAGCGTCGCAAGTCTTGTTGATATACTGCTGACCTTGATGCTGCCAAGTCTCTAACCTCTTCTAATGTGTCCACCGAGTCTTGCCGAGCTATCTCATTATCTGTCTCGATGTAAGCCGCAACTCTTGGTGAATCATGTATGATATCGCTGGGCATGACTGCTTCTGCTCCATAGACCATGAAATATGGTGTAAATCCTGTGGATCTGTTAGGGGTTGTTCTCAAGCTCCACAGTACTGCTGGCAGTTCTTCCACCCAACATCCTGGAGATGCTTCGACCTTTTCAATAAGGCGCGGCTTAATTCCATGGAGAATTTCCTGGTTAGCTCGCTCAGCTTGTCCATTGCTCTGCGGGTGTGCTACTGACGTGAGGTCCAATCTTATCCCATTGTCTGCGCAAAATATCTGTGTAGCCCCTTCAGAGGTGTTGCTCCCATTGTCTGTAATGATACTATGGGGGTAACCGAAGCGGAATATGACCTTCTTCAAGAACTTGACTGCTGTTTCAGCCTCGCAATCTCCCACAGGTTCTGCTTCTATCCACTTTGTGAATTTGTCCACCATGACTAAGAGGTGAGTTTTTCCGTTTGAAGACCGTCTGAAAGGCCCTACCATGTCAAAACCCCATACGGCAAAAGGCCATGTGATGGGTATTGTGCGAAGTGCTTGGGCTGGCATATGATCTTGCCTAGCGTATCTTTGACATCCATCGCACACTCTGACAATTTGCTCTGCATCTGCTAATGCTGTTAACCAGAAGAATCCATGTCGGAACGCCTTTGCCACCAAAGATCTTGACGAAGCATGATGGCCACAATCGCCTGAATGAATTTCGTGCAAGATTTTTCGTCCCTCTTCTGGTGAGACACATCTTTGGAATGCTCCTGATACGCTGCGCTTGTATAATTCATTGTTGATGATTGTATAGGCCTTTGATCGTCGTATGATTTTGCGCGCCTCAATTTCATCGTCCGGCAGCACTCCGCGACTTAAATATGCCATGTATGGCTCTGTCCATCCTGGCTGTTCATGCAGGGCTGCGACTAAAGTTGAATCATCCTCTGGCTCTGCAATGTCAATCTCTGCTGGAGGTTTGACTGATGGATTGTGCAGTTCATCCAGGAAAACATTGGGTGGGACTGACTGTCTGTTGGATCCAAGCCGAGACAGGGCATCCGCAGCTTCATTTTGTCTCCGATCAATATGTTCAACTTGGTATCCAGTGAAATGTCCAGCAATTCTGTCCACCTCTCTCCTATATGCAGCCATGTTCGCATCCTTGCTGTCCCACGTTCCGGAGACCTGCTGTGCCACCAAGTCTGAATCGCCAAAACAGCGTATACGACTGATGTTCATCTCCTTTGCTATACGTAGACCATGAAGCAGTGCCTCGTACTCCGCCACGTTATTTGTGCAGTTGAAGTGTATCTGTAACACATACCGCAGCTTGTCTCCCTTGGGAGATGTCAGAACAACTCCAGCCCCCGAGCCTTGCAACTGTCTTGACCCATCAAAATGCATGGTCCAGTATTTGGTTTCTGCCATGCTAGGAGCAACTTGGATTTCTGTCCAATCGTTAATAAAATCTGCAAGGGCTTGCGACTTAATTGATGTGCGCGGCTCGTAACTGATGTGATGTGGTCCCAACTCGATCGCCCACTTAGCGACTCTTCCAGTAGCTTCTCGATTACGAATGATATCTGCCAATGGTGCTGAACTCACCACAGTTATTGGATGCTCTTGGAAGTAGTGCTTCAGCTTGCGACTCGCCATGAACACTCCAAACACCAACTTCTGCCACTGTGGGTAACGCTGTTTGGAAGCTGTGAGGACTTCGCTCACGTAGTATACTGGTCTCTGGACAGGGTATTCCTTTCCGTTTCTTGTCTCTCCACAACCATGACAGCACTCACAGCGCGGGAATTTGCCGCTATGTATAGTAGCATTGGCTCTTTATCTTTTGGAGCCGCCAGAACTGGAGCATTCGTCAATTGATGTTTCAAGGCTGTCAGAGCTTCGTCGGCCTCTGCGTCCCAAACGAAGGTGTCTGATTTTTTCAACAGTCTGTACAAAGGTAGTGCTTTCTCTCCCAATCTTGATATAAAGCGACTCAAAGCTGCTACGCAACCAGTAAGCCGCTGTACATCTTTTATCTTTTCTGGCTTTTGGAGATCCATCACGGCCTTTATCTTGTCAGGATTGGCCTCAATGCCTCTTTCTGATACTATGAATCCCAATAGCTTTCCTGCTGGTACTCCGAAAACGCACTTTGTGGGGTTGAGCTTCATGTTGTATTTTCTGAGATTTGTGAATGTCTCTGCCAGATCACCAATAAGATCCTGGCTAACTTGCGATTTAATCACAATATCATCCACGTAGGCATGAACGTTGCGACCTATTTGCTCATGTAGGCAATTCTGAATGCATCTTTGGTAAGTCGCACCTGCGTTCTTCAACCCAAAGGGCATGCTGACGTAACAAAAAGCTCCGAAGGGTGTGATGAAGGACGTCTTTTCTTGGTCCTCTTCTTCATCTTGATTTGATGGTAGCCTGAATAGGCGTCCAAAAAGCATAACAGCTCGCACCCAGCAGTTGAATCAATTACTTGGTCGATTCTTGGCAAAGCAAATGGATCCTTTGGACAAGCTTTGTTAAGACTGGTGTAATCAACGCACATTCGCCACGTACCGTTCTTTTTCATAACCAATACTGGATTTGCCACCCACTCCGGATGGTATACCTCTGTGATGAATCCTGCAGCCAGCAAGCGAGCTATTTCCTCTCCTATTGCCTTTCTCCTGTCATCATGAAAACGCCGTAGTGGCTGCTTCACTGGTTTAGCCGCAGGGTTCACTTTGAGGCTATGTTCTGCTAATTCTCTTGGTACCCCTGGCATATCTGACGGCTTCCATGCGAAGATGTCTTTATTTTCCTGGAGAAAAGCGACGAGGGCCTTCTCCTGCTCTTCTTCCATGTGTGCTCCAATGCTAGTTTGCTTGGATGAGTCGCCAGGAACAAGATTTATCTGCTTAGTGTCCTGGGCCGCTTTGAATTTCATTGGTGGCTCGGCAGATGGCGTGGTAACCACACTCATATCGTTTGGGTCCACCTGCGACTTATAACCTTTTAGTTCTTCCGCGGCACAGGCGGATTCTGCGAAAGCCGCATCTCCTTTCTCACATTCTATTGCTTTTTCTCTATCTCCGTACACTGTGATGACCCCTTTTGGTCCTGGTATCTTCAACTGTAGGTACACGTAGCATGGCCTGGCCATAAACTTAGCAAAGGCCGTTCTTCCAAACAAGGCGTGATATGGGCTTTGGAATTTTACCACTTCGAAGCTTAGGAATTCACTTCTAAAGTTCTCTTCTGTTCCAAAAGTTACCCCTAGGGTTATTTTCCCCACTGGTCGTGCGGACCTTCCTGGGACAATGCCGTGAAATACTGTTGACGTGGGCTGCAGGCTGGAATCCTTGAGTCCTAGACGCTGGAAAGTATCGTAGTACAAGATATTAATGCTGCTTCCTCCATCCATAAGCACTTTGGTCAGCTTGTATCCTGCAACGTATGGTGCCACAACCAGTGCCAACTTGCCAGGTTCCCGTACCTGTGGCGGGTGGTCGTCGCGACTCCAGGTTACCGCGTATTCTGACCACCTTAACCAAGCGGGTGTTGCTGGTATCACGGCGTTCACCTGCTGACTTCTCCGGCTCAATTTCTCTTCTCTTTTGGAGGTATCGATAACTATTGTGTGATACTGCCCCGTCTGCCTGGGGTTACTCGCGCCGTGCTGCCCAATGTTTGTGTTATGAGCCGCACTAGGGTTTCCTTCATGGGAATTCCCCCCGTTGTGTTGGCTCTCTTCTTTCCACTTTTTGTAATAATGGCATTGCGCCTTGGTATGGTCCGCTGGCCGTCCATCACCTGTCGCATGAAGGTCGCATGGCCGGTTGAAAACTTCTTGCATATTGATTGGACGGGAGCCGTATCCTCGACCCCTTCCACGCTGGCCTCTGAATCCTCCACGCGTATTGGCGACGAGCCCTGAGTGACCATCTTCGCTTTTGCGTTTGTTTTGACTCGTGTTGTTGTGGCTCGTTTGCTGCTGCTGGGGCTTGTTGGAGTTTTTCTTTCCTTTTGCAGCAACCTCCTCTTCTTCTCCGTCTGACGCGTCTCTGGTTTTATCTGAGCTGGCATATTTGTTAGCCGCAGCCATCACCTCGCTGAGGCTCTTGACTTTATCCTTCATGCGACCCAGCTTATGAATCAGCGGCTCAAACTTGCAGTTTTTCTCCATCACCAGGACGGCTGAGCTTGGTGGTATATTATCTGAGGAGTGTATTATTTCTGCCACCCTTTTCATCCAATGGCGACTTGACTCGCCTTCCTTCTGGACACAACGCTCTAAATCTTCTATATTGCAGAGTCGCTTGCAAGTTCCTTGGAAGTTCTTAATGAAGGCATCCTTCAGTTCCTCCCAAGTATTTATAGAGTTGGGAGGCAAATTTTGCAGCCATATGTGCGCTGCTCCTTCTAGCATCATGTTTAGGTAGCGTGCGCAGATCTCTTCAGATGCGTTTAGGATGCTCATGCCCATCTCGTAATTGTTGAGCCAAGTGGTTGGATCCATGCTGGCGTTATAGTTTGCCACCTTGCGTGGCCCTTTGAAATCTTCAGGAAAAGGTTCCGATCTGATCCTCCAGTGAAACACGCCGGTCCCTTGAGTCGCGAGGACAGGGCTGTGGTCGCGCCTGCGGGGTTATCTGCGGGCCGCTTTTGCATCAATGGCGCATTCGCCTGCGCTTCTGCGACTTGCTCCTGCGCCTCTGTGCGACTCCTGACACGTCCTCTGGTGGCCTGCTCTGGACGCTTCTTTCTGTGATCCTGTGATTGGCTGGTACGAGGGGCAGCTGTGCTTCGGCTTCCGCCCTATTGGCTTGTTGCAGGACTGCCGTACTTAACATCTGAATCGCGCGCCGCGCCTCAGCATTGACCGGGTCATCGCCTGTTGGTACCATCTGAGTCAAGATATTAGCCGCAGCATACATATTATCGACAGGGTTCTGGTAATGGCCCTGTGGGGTGTGAAACCTCCTTGGTTGTTGCTGGGTCTCTTGATTTGTTGGTACCCTTCCTTCCGCAGTCGTCTGGATTCCCGTGCGGCTGGAGTGAGCGGGATTTCCACTGTTGGTTGAGTCGCGCGCAGCTGTGTTTGCGGGTCAACCTGTTGTTGAGTCGCAGCCAGCGCGGCTACTCTCTGCCGTTCCTGTTGGATTCCTTGGTTTATCTGATCGAGCCTGCGGCGCTCTTCTTCCATCCTTCGAACCTCATACAGGAGCTCGGCCCTGGCGGCCTCAATTTCTGTTGCACGGAGGGCGGCGTTCGTGGCTGACACAGGACAAGAAGTGGGTTGCTTGGGGGTGCCGATGCCTCGGTTTCTCCAGCAGTTCCTGATGCACCTGCTCCTCCGGCCATGTAAACCGCGACTTGTGCCATCTCTTGATCTGGTGATGATGTGATTTCTGGTGGGTAACCCCAGCAACTTTCTTCAAAGGCAGGTATGATGGACCCAAACTCTTGCGAGTCCATGCTTTCCACGGATTCTTCCCCGTCATCGGCGACTTCTTCTACTGAATCGCCTTCCTGGACCGATCTAACGGACCTGCCACCGATGAAGCCGACGAAGACGTTGATGGATCCGAACGGGATGACGTGGCCGGTCTCCAAATAATCTGCTTCCGGCCCCCAGCTTGAATCGTCGATGAGGGGTGTGCCATTGACCGTGATGATACGGCCAACAACAAGATCTTCAGCTCCCTTCATGGATCCTGCGCGGAACGTGACGCTCTTGACCGCAGGCCCCACGGTGGGCGCCAACTGTCGTGGGTTTGTCACGTCAGGTGTCATAGATGACTTCGTAGGTGTGGGATTATGCGAGTCAAGCATCTCCGAGCTTGGGATCGCAGGAACAAAGATCAACACAGATTTACCCAGGTTCGGCCCCCTCAATGTGAGGTAAAAGACCTACTTCCTGCCTACCCTAGATTGGTATTGATATGATAATCGAGGTGTTACAATGGAGGCGATCCGATCTGGTACTCGCCGTATGAGCTAGGGTTTGGGGCTTGATAGCTTGACCCGCTCTAAGTCCTGCGAGTCCTCTTTATATACACAGAGGCTCGCTAGGTTACAAAAGGAAACTTCCCCATAAGGAATACATCCACAGAGGCCTACTCGGAGACTACTTGGTCTTCACGTCCTCCGGGATATGTCTTCTAGATCTTTCCCCTTATGGCGGTTCAATATTGGGCTTGTTCCCAAGTGGGCCTTCGTCCGTGCGAGTAATTAAGTCGCACTGGGCCGTGGGTTAATCCAGAAAGTATTCCCCCGACAGCATCGTCTCGAAGTCGCTTACAGCGGGTGTTCAGTGAAGAGGGCTTGTTGTCGGGTAGTTATGCTAGGTCCAAGTGTGCTGTTTGGCAAAGATGATGCGTCGAGCTGAAGATGGGTCGCGGCTGGGCTTCGGTAGTCGGTTTCTCCTGGCGTGTCCGATGGGTTTTTCTACTTCGCTGTGTTGTTGTGGAGTTGGAGCTGCAGTGGAGTGTGTCGACGCGGCGACGACGACCAGCCACCGGTGGTCTTTCCAGATTTCTCGGTCAGCGCAAGTCCATCATAATTTCCTTGTGAAGCTCGTCGTCAGATTCGGAGTTGTCTATCCTTGGCGCGTGTGACCAATTGTTGGCATAAGCCGACATAGGTTTCGGTGCCGTCTGTGATGCTCTGTTTGGGAAGCTGCTGGTGAAGTCCGAGTCGCTGGCTCGAGGAAGAGTGTCGACGATAACGCTTCGTGGCAACCTCAATACGGTGTCCTTGTGCGTCTGTGTTTCGTGTGGGTAGCCAGGTTGGCTGTGGTGGTGTGCTCAATGTGGTTGTGTTCCATCATGACATTGGTGCATTCGTACGGGTTTTCGGCCGGTTCCCCTGCTAATGAACCGGTCAATTCTTTTCGACTTTTTAAAATAAAATGAGACAAAATTGCCTGTTTTGTTTTAAAAAATCACTATGGAAGAGCAAAATTTCATAGAACATGTTTTTTAACCCCACAAAATAAAGAAACTATGATGACCATAGATGTGAATAGTACAACCACCGTTTGTTTTCTGAATCACTATATTTGTATTTTATGTATATGCCACGTTTGAAAATACTTTCCACGAATTTTAGCAAATTCATAGTACATTTCAACTTGTACGTGCTAGATTTGTTGGATCGTTCTGAAACTTATAAATACATCTTTTGAATTTATAAAAGTCATCAATAGCTCCATGCCAGTCAAGGAACAGGAAAACTCCTCACTGTCCCCTAGGTTTGTTAGGCCTGTTTGGTTGCTCGGGCATTTTTTTAGCCATTTTACATCTGTGGCCTAGAAAAACGTGGCCTGAGCCATGTTGTGCAGCTCGTTTGGTTGCCAACAATGTTCTGGCCAGGCCCGTTCCGCTGCATGCAAATTTTTAAGCACACGCCGTTTGGTTGCATGTTTGTGTTCACACTGCTAATTAATTTCTTGCCCAAGTGGTGAACATACCAAATTTACCAACAATGTTCTACATGCCCTTTCTAAACATGTCGAAACATAGGGTTGAACTAAACATGCCCTAACTAGTTAGCAAAATAGCTGGTGCATCATAAATTCAGCACAAGAACTGCTGGTAATGCACCACAAGTTCATCATCTGAGGGGTTTACTATACCGCCTCGCCAAATATACAACTCTGGCATCAGTTTTAAGTTCTACATACTAGGGTACATAATAGAGGTCATGACAGCAAACATATCAGCAGCTACAGGATCATCACCCCATCGTCGGGAACAGGGCGCGATAGTAGGCATAGTACCACTTCTTCCTGGTTTCCTCATTCCTGGCAAGATAGGCGACACGCTCCTCTTCATGATCCATGAGGTAGCTAAGAGCAAGGTGGAGCGTGTTGACGGCCAGAGGATTCTGCACACACGGTTTGCCGAATATGATCTTCGTCTGGTCATAGTTCTCAATTGGCGTGTTGATGAAGCATTCGTCCTTGGGGTGAACCTGAAATGATGGAACTGTTAGGCACGGAACAGATGCAGTAGAGATTACGAAGAACTGAATTGCGGAAGCCTACGGTCACATGTTTCAGGAATGCCGTATCCACCATGAAGAAAGTGCTTGACTCCTCACGCCATTCCACTCCTTCAGCTTGTGCCAAATTGCGGAGATGTGTCCACCTGGTCTTCCACTTCCTGAGATGATTGTACAACTGGGTGTTGTTCACCTTGGCTTTGCGGAAAAGGAGAACATATTTGCAAATCTTGTCAATATCGATCCCATCCTTCACGAGCTCAGCCGTCCTATTGAGGCTGAAGGTGGACAAAGCTGCTGGCCACTGCATTGGCACGTTCTTAGCCCTTCGCCTTGGCATCACGACGAACCCAGAGGCGCCTTTGCCCCTACCACTACGACGAATGCATTTGTGGCCGGTATGTATCGCATCAGCTTCGCGGGCAAAGACAGCACATACGTAGAGGAAAGATCAGGGTCCTACACAGATGAAGCGCATCAAGAGGTACCTGTGACTACTAGATCTAGAATTGCCGCATCAGTATCTAAGCGTCGTCTGCTAGATCAAAGAACTACCGCATGAGGAGCTAATCATCGATCTACAAGCCTCAACAACTAAGCATGGGCTGCAAGATGAAAGATCTACCGCATCAACATCTAAGCACGAACCTAAAGATCTACTCAAATGTACCACATACTACTAGATCTAGGGTACAAACGGAGGACTTACAGTGAAGCTGCGTACAGCCGTGAAAGCAACGGAGGTGGAGGAGGAGGAGTAGGACATCTCGGAGGCGGTTTGCCGGCAACGACCAGCTCGACCGCCGGAGGAGTATCCGCTGCTTACCTGCTCCTCTGTGTTAAACCTGCAAAGGGGAGAGCTCAGAGGGGGGGGGGATGGTGGCGGGAGTTCCAGTGGAGAGGCGGAGGGGTGAAATAGGCGAGCGAAATCGATGGGCGGTGACCGAAATTTGTCCCACCATTTTTTCCCCGGCGCGCGAGTTCGCGCCATTTCCGAGGGCGGACGAGCTCGGCTCCGTGTTACCCACCCCTGCACCGAAACAGAGCAATAGAGGGTGGCTCAGTGTAAATAGCCGAATCGGTCGTTCCTATCGGGCTGGCCTGACGCTGCTTTAAGATTCGTGCAACGCAGGAACGGGGTCAGGCCAGAGAACCGAATGGACGATTTTTTACATACCAGGGCCTGGTTGGAGTGTCCGTGGGCTACTGATGCATGTAAAATGCATACATGAACTTTGCATTGTTTTACTTATATTTCAATCATATTTGCATCATATAAGGGTTATATCATTGTTTTATATTGATTTTGGGAATATTTCATAGTTTCCTTATTTTTCTGGAATTAACCCTGCACAGGCAGAAAACCCTATTTTCTAAATTTTGATGTTTCAGGGACCCAAACGACGTCCAAATGACCTGGAAATTTACGAGCATCAGTTTTTGGAAGGAACAAAGCGTGGGAGCGAAGGAAGCAAACAAACGGAGGCCCAAGGGCCAAGATAGGGTGGCCCACGCAGCCAAATTCCTTGGCCGTGTGGGACCCACCATCTTGGGCCTCGAGGCTCCGTTGCCGTCGATCTTTTTTCTAGAGGCTCCGTCTTGACCTAAAACTGACTATAAAAATAGCCCCGACGCCCTTCGGAAAGGGGGGCGTCGCCGAAACACAGAAACCACGTAACAGAGACCTGGAGTTGCAGATTGGAGGGGGAAAAACTCTGGCGGGGCGCGGCCGGCGTGGTCTCCATCTTCTCCAATGACTTTTCCACCGTCTCCATGATGAAGGGGGAGTAGTCCACCCCTGGACTTTGGGTTTGTGGTGGTAACTTGATCTAATCTCTCTATGTATGATCATTGTTGAAGTCCATATGATGTGCCTTGCATAAGTATGGATCTATCTATGTAATTCCTATGGTGGATATTGTGGTATGAGATGATATTTGTTATGCATTTACCGTTGTGTTGGAGCTTTTATGACTTGTCATACTTTGGAGATATTCTATGATGCATGTGATGGTTTGATTTATGCATAATGCCTTGTTTATCCATGTCATGAGGTGATTGACACCACCAAGTGTAGATAGATGCGAGAGATGTGGTCATGCACACAAAATATGAATCATTGCACTAGTGTTTAGAATATTGTCCATTAAGAAGTATGATGTATGTAGGTACGGGGTGGCCGATGTGACAATGGCATATGTATTGAGTGACACAATACAGCCCAACATCCTTTATCTGGGGGTAAAAAGTAAGAAGTATGATGTGGGAGTGACAACAAACCACGCTAGCCTTATGAGGGTGACCCTAGCAACACAAATGATTATTTTCTTTCAACTATGTGTCTTAGGACATGCAGCCGTCATGGAAGTTACCATTAAAGCATGACAATTGTGTGTACTTTTTATTTATAACATGATAATCACCATAGATGAGAGAGAGGATTAAGTGAACCATGAACCCATGTCCATTGTTCCTATAAGAGAAAACCTTTGTCTTGTTCTCTTGCATTAAAGAGGATTGGGACACTTTTACATTCTTGTTTTGTTACATTAAACTTCCATCCATTAAATCAACCATCTTGTTCTTTAAACTTGTTTAGTGCATAATCAACTAAAAATTGTGACACTTTAGTTGTAGGGAATAGATAACTTTTCCTTCTTGCTCCTGCGGATCGATACCCTACTTCCACATTGAGAGGTGCTACAGTGATCCCCTGCTCTTGGGGGTTATCAAGTACTTTTCTGGCGCCGTTGCCGGGGAGCGTAGCGCTTAAGTTTCTATTCTTGTGTGCACTAGACTTTAGATTTATTTTATCTTGTTTTATATCTTGCAATCATCTAAGCTTGGGGAGGTTCCTTTAAACTTGTTTGGTTGTGAGTTTCTCATTAGTTTTACTTTCAGTTATATATATCAAAACACAAAAAAAAATGGAGAAACTTTCTGGAATGTCTATGGCTAATGATTATTTTAAAAGTATGGACGCCTACTCTGAATATCAATCAACCGAAGAGGGAAATAGAATGGGAAAATTGCTTGAAGCTCTTAGTAAAATAGCTTTTCAGTTTTCTGAGTTACATGACATAACTTGTTGCACTAGAAGATCTGTTAAACATTCCCACTATCAATGTAAGCATAACAGTGATCCTATAATTGCTTGTTATCGTGAAGATTAATTTTTATGCGCTGATATAGAACAAGTTGAGAAATATATTGCTTATGTTGGAGCCCATGAGATAGACTCTCTTATTAATAAATTTCTTGCAACTAGTCATGTAGCTCGTGGAATGAAAGGACAAATTTCTATTATTCTCCAACTTTGCAAAAAAGAATTTAGTGATAATATTTATGTTAAAGAAAAAAATTCTTACTGCCATGAAAAGTACTAATATTTTGCAGGAAAAGGATCATGAAAACATAAGCTTGGAAGAGGAAGTATGTGAAGAGGAGACTGAAATGGATATGTTCCAACCTAAGCTTGGGGAAGAGTTGGATCTCCCAACTTCACCATCAACATATGATAGTAGCACTCAAACTCAAAAATATTTTGATATTTATGAGAACCCATGTTATGATGAGTGTCAAACTAAAATTCTATGGTCCTATGTGATAACCAGTGCTATAATGATGAAACTAATAATGCCCATTTATTTTTTAATGCTACTAGTGAACTCATTGATGATAATGAGGAGTGTTGCCTAAATATGCTATATGATAATGCTTTAGATGATGGTCCTATGCTTATTGATAATCCTACATGTTTAGAAGTTGTTACTAATTTATGTGAGGATAAAAATGATATACCTGCTGTTTGTGATAGTACTCTCACTCATGAGAGTCCTACTTTGTTTTTGGATTCTCGTAATTACACTATAGAGGAGAAATTTGCTTATGTTGAGAAATACTTATGTGGTTTGCAATTATCTTTAGTTCCAATTCTTTGTTGCAACCATGATATTAAACTTTATATTGATCTTAATAACTATTTTGAAAGGGAAGCATGCTAATAAATTCCAAAATCTATCTATACTATATATAATGGCTGACCCTTTCAGCCTCCCATCGAGGCATCCACGTCGCCCGCCACTGTAGCAGATATAGTGGCGCACTTCTACAGTGCACCGTGCACTGTAGCTGCTACAGTGCGGGCACTGTATTTTTTCCTGGCCCTTTCAGCCTCCCATCGAGGCATCCACGTCGCCCGCCATAGTAGCAGATACAGTGGCGCACTTCTACAGTGCACCGTGCACTGTAGCTGCTGCAGTGCGCACACTTTTTTTTTTGCCTTTTCGCTATATATGTACTTGAAATACATGCGCGCCGACAAGTAGGTTCCATTTCCGTGATCGGTTCCGAGTTTGGTCGACTCTAACTTCTTAATTTTGGATCCAAACTCGCAAAAAAACATTTGACGAATTTTGTCAAATTCGTCGCACTCAGTCATCCGTTTAAATTTTCCTTTCACGAGTAGATGAATATCACCCTTCCGGACAACTTTCATATTTTAACCTTTTATTTTGACGGACATACTCCGGAATAAGACATTTTTGCAGAAAACCACCGCGTGCCGCTTTTTTGCAGAATTATCTATACGTCTTCATCCTCCGATGCATGTGCCCACGTGTCCCGGCCACTGTACCTACTACAGTATTACACTTCTACAGTTCCTCAACGTCTCCGCGCCATCCATCGCGGATCCGAGGGTCCGGCCGCGTCTCATCGTGTCACTTTGCAAAAAAAACCCAGCAAAAAACAGAAACCGCACCACAAGCCACGCCTTGCTGTAGAGATGGACCTGTCCGTAAATTGCACAAATCCCTGGGACCCCGCTGCAAAAAAACGTGCGCATTCCCCCCTTCCTCCTTCTTCTCCCGCGGCGGCCGCGACCGCCCCGCCGCTGCCGCTCCGGCCCTCCCCCGACGAAACCAAGCATGCAGCGACCTTCGCCGTCGTCTCCTCTCCCTACTCGCCAAGGATTGCTTGCCGGGACGCCGCCTGGGCGCCGAAATCGTCCCCGTCCTGCTCACTTTCCGCCGCCACCGCTTTGCTCACCGCCGGCGACGAAATGGCTCGAGGCGCCGCCCATTCTATTCCCCTCCACGCTCCCGCGCAGATCAGCGCGATCCCAGGCTCGCGCGCGTGCTCGCGTGCTCAAGCCCGAGCTCAACAGCACGGCCGCTGCCGGCGCATGACATCATTTGGTGATGTCACTGCGGACCCCAGCTGTCAGTACTCCATTTCCACAAATGATTCAAAAAAAACTGACGTGCGGTACCCCTGTCAGAAATTTGGCAAACACAGATAAATATTAAATCCAACAAAATCCATACCTTCGATTCTACACTTCAGAAAAATACAAAAAAACAAATATATCAAAAAATTTCAGATTAACAAATTTCCAAAATTCCCACAAAAAAGACGCACAAAAAAATGTACACAAATAATATATCAAAAATCTTCAAAATTAACAATTTTTAGACTCTCCACGCAAAATTTAAAAAAAAACATTGTGCACATCCAAAAAATTAAGAAATTTTTAAATTTAAGAGATTTTCAAACTTCTCCACAAACTACTAAATGCCCAAGTTTTTCTATGCCTCATAATAATACTAAATGCCCAATTTTTTTTATGTTTCATAACAATAAAAAAATGCATCAAATTTTCCAAAAATAGACAACAAAAAAATAAACTTTCCCGCCAAAAGTTGCGCCAAAAAAAAGTCTTCAGCTTTACTGAATTTTAATACCATCCACACAACAAAATACACACAAAACCATTGTGCGCACCTCAAACTTTAAGGAATTTTAAAATTTCATAATAAAACTTTCCACACGAACTAATAAATGCCCATTTTATTGCAGATCTGATGAATTAGCTCTGACGAATCCGTTCGATCCTTCTCTATTTCGACAATTTCCAAATCTACACACTTCAAAGATGTGGACATTTTTCAAATTTAAATTCTACCGCCATAACACGGCAAACAAATTTGAATACTTTAAAATTTCACCTGCCTTGCAAATCTAATCATTTTACTAACGTGAAAATAATTCAAACCTGAATAACTTTCCAATTTGACTAATTTTTGAAATGTAATTTTTTTTTCAAACACAAGCTCTCTTTGCATTCCAACGATTCTCAACTGTACACAATTTTTCAATGTCGACATTTTCAAATTTGAAATTTACCACACGGGTACGGCGTGACGCCGCACCAAATATACCTAGTAAATTTAATGATCCTCTTTATTTGCCTAAATTATCTAAGTTGAATGATTCTTGTGGTTATATGGTTGAATTTGCTTCTACTACTTGCAACTATTATGAAAAAGGAGGTGATAAGAGCCCTCTGTATGCTACTAATAATTATGGGCTGCAAGTAACTATTGTTAATATGCATTGGAAAATTTCTATTTATTGTGATTCATTCATATACAAAACGGCAATGCATAGAAAGAAAGTTAGACTTCGTTGTTATTACTTTTGTGTTTTGTTTTTCTCTCTAATAGGGTTCAACTTGACTATTATTTTGATCGGTTTGAGAGCACCATGGGACCCTGGTATTATTCATGAACACTTTTCAAGCAAGAGGGACACACCAAAAATCAAGTTCCATAATGATCTTCAACCTTCATGAATATCAAAGTAAGAAAGCCTAGCTACATGGCTATAAAGAAAGCGCTTTACGGGAGGCAACCCGGTTGTTTTTATTTTTGATTTTCTTTGTGTACTCTTGCTGTAACAAGAGACTTAGTTTTTAGTTTTGTTTCTGAAATTTTTAATAAAGTACAAAGTTTTACCCATTTTGGCTTGAAAAGGTTGCTTTTTGCATTCGGAGATTTTATTCCAGCACGAATCTGTGCACGGTATGATTTTTCATTCCTATTCTGTAACTCCGAATGAGCTGATATTTGAACTGTAGTTGCAACTTTTCATTCTCTGTAAGCATGAAGTATTTCAGATTTTTTCGACATATTTAAGTAGGATAGAAAAATGTGTCTTGCTGCTTCTGTTTTTCTGGACAGATTCTGTCCCATTTTGTTTGATGCATTCTTTGAACTTTTAACTTGAATCTTTTTTATCCAATTGAGTTTATAAGTAGGCATACAACATTATACACTTTCTGGACATTGATTGAATTTTTGTTTAAGGATTTTATGCAGCAATCAATTCATTTGTCTATCACTACTAATGTCACCCCACAGAAAAGAAATGAGAGAAACGGTGTTTTGAAGTTTTTTCACAGGGATTAGAGGAGATACACCAAGAGCTATCCAAGGATGGTGAAGACCATAAGCTTGGGGATGTGAAGACAACCCCACTCGACCAACACACTCTCGGTTTGCACACGTCTAATTTCTGTTTTTCGATCAATGCACTTTATCGCATAAACTTGGAGCGTCTTTTATTTCGGTTTGATGTTTGTTTGTCTTGAGACCACCACTATCATTTATATATGAGAGAGCTACTGGAAATTTGGGTTGAATTAAGTTGGATGCTATTAAAAAGATTGGGAAAGGGACGTTTGGGTTGATTCAAAAAGATACATATAGTTGCATGATTCATATGCTTTTTAATGAGTATTAATTTGCAAGTGTTTTATCAAGAGCTATCTTTTATTCATTTTTGATGCTGAATGTTACTTTACTTTGTTTAACATGGATTGGTTAGTTCTATGGACACTTATGCATGCATTTAGACGGTCAACTTTCTCCCTCTTGCTAGCCCAAAAATTCCAACAAGTAAAAACTTGTTTTCCAACACCTTCAACCAAAGTTTTTCCAGTGAGTCTACCATATCTACCTATTAGCTTTATGCTATTCCGAGTATGTTTATCATGTTATTTTGTATTATCTATACCTCTGAATTAAAATTCTTATGTTATTGATTTTTATGGGAAAAGTTGGTTAAAAAGCTCTCATGAACTTGATGCACACTTTACTTTTTTTGCACTTAATAAACATGAACTATTGTGATTAAAATTATAAAGTTGTGTGCTTGACAAGAGTCTTGGTTGGGAGTTAGCCCATATGTGCTGTTACATGACAAGCTTTCAACGTGCTCTTAATTATATTCAGTTGATATCATGCACTTTTGTCTATAGATGCCTAACATTGCGTGAAATAAAAGTGGAAACTTGGCAAGTTTAAGGAGTAAGTATAAATGGCTAAAGAGATGCCTGGGCTGCTAACATAAGCCATTGATCATTCATGGTGGAAGTTTAGTTACATGCCATAGTGGACCTTCAGTGAAGCACTTCACAATAAAAAGGTATACCCATAGTAAATAAAAGAATTCTGAGATTGTCCATTTTGTTTGTTTGTCTTGTCATTTTGACATGGGCTTGTTCAATGTCCTGAGACAAGAGGTACCCCAGTTGACGCTCTTGATGATGCTTTTATTACTTGCAATGACTTTAAAACTTGAACTTGCTTTGTGACCCGAGTTGAGTAGCCAGTTGGAGAGGTTTTTTTATTCCGGGGCATGAGGCATCCAACCCTTGCTTTGTCAAGCACATTACTCATATTTGCTTTCACTTTCAACTTAACCATTCAAGATGCTATGATAGGGGTAATGAGAGCTCCACACCAATGAATACCACATTGCAAACATTAACTTAAGTAGAAGCATTTGGAAGCTAGATGAGACTTTTGCATGTTTTACCTCTACTTATTTATCTATCTTTCCAAAGTGTCCACCTTTTATATTCAGATTTCATAAGAGTACTCTATGACCATTATAGGATGTTTTTACTTTTCATTATGCATACATTTGGTCCATAGTACTTTCTTCTATGTTACACTTTGTGAATTATCATTGAATATTTGATATCACTTCATAATCTATCTTGTACATTGCTACTCCTTTGAAGAATGAATGATTTGACTCTATGTAGCAATAGTAATCATATTTGATATCCATTGATAGTATTAAATTGCAAAGTCCATGTTAGTTTTATCACCTTCATACTCGAGGACGAGTATAGGTTAAGCTTGGGGATGTTGATGCATGTAAAATGCATACATGGACTTTGCATTGTTTTACTTATATTTCAATCATATTTGCATCATATAAGGGTTATATCATTGTTTTATATTGATTTTGGGAATATTTCATAGTTTTCCTATTTTTCTGGAATTAACCCTGCACAGGCAGAAAACCCTATTTTCTATATTTTGATGTTTCAGGGACCCAAACGACGTCCAAATGACCTGAAAATTTACGAGCATCAGTTTTTGGAAGGAACGAAGCATAAGAGCGAAGGAAGCAAACAAACAGAGGCCCAAGGGCCAAGATAGTGTGGCCCACGGGGCCAGATTCCTTGGCCGTGTGGGACCCACCATCTTGGGCCTCGAGGCTCCGTTGTCGTCGATCTTTTTTCCAGAGGCTCCGTCTTGACCTAAAACGACTATAAAAATAGTCCCCGACGCCCTTCGGAAAGGGGGGCGCCGCCAAAACACAGAAACCATGAAACAGAGACCTGGAGTTGCAGATTGGAGGGGGAAAACTCCGGCGGGGCGCTGCCGGCGTGGTCTCCATCTTCTCCAACGACTTCTCCACCGTCTCCATGATGAAGGGGGAGTAGTCCACCCCCTGGACTTTGGGTTTGTGGTGGTAACTTGATCTAATCTATCTATGTATGATCATTGTTGAAGTCCATATGATGTGCCTTGCATAAGTATGGATCTATCTATGTAATTCCTGTGGTGGATATTGTGGTATGAGATGATATTTGTTATGCATTTATTGTTGTGTTGGAGCTTTTATGACTTGTCATACTTTGGAGATATTCTATGATGCATGTGATGGTTTGACTTATGCATAATGCCTTGTTTATCCATGTCATGAGGTGATTGACACCACCAAGTGTAGATAGATGAGAGAGATGTGGTCATGCACACGAAATATGAATCATTGCACTAATGTTTAGAATATTGTCTATTAAGAAGTATGATGTATGTAGGTACGGGGTGGCCGATGTGACAACGGCATATGTATTGAGTGACACAATACAGCCCAACATCCTTTATCTGGAGGTAAAAAGGAAGAAGTATGATGTAGGAGTGACAACAAACCACGCTAGCCTTATGAGGGTGACCCTAGCAACATAAATGATTATTTTCTTTCAACTATGTGTCTTAGGACATGTAGCCGTCATAGAAGTTACCAGCCTGACAATTGTGTGTACTTTTTATCTATAACATGATAATCACCATAGATGAGAGCGGATTAAGTGAACCCATGAACCCATGTCCATTGTTCCTATAAGAGAAAACCTTTGTCTTGTTCTCTTGCATTGAAGAGGATTGGGAAACTTTTACATTCTTGTTTTGTTACATTAAACTTCCATCCATTAAATCAACCATCTTGTTCTTTAAACTTGTTTAGTGCATAATCAACTAAAAATTGTGACACTTTAGTTATAGGGAATAGATACTTTTCATTCTTGCTCCTGCGGATCGATACCCTACTTCCACATTAAGAGATGCTACAGTGATCCCTGCTCTTGGGGGTTATCAGCTACCAAAGACGCCCTCAACGTATCTCGGCTTCTATCAAGAGCGAAATTGCATTGTGGTCTTCAATGCATATTTCCGACATGGCATGAGTAAACTGATGTCCATATCTGTTTGTTTCGTCGTCACATCTTGCCAAACTCTGTGCCATAAATTAAGTGCAGCATCAGCTCGTGGCCGGTCTTATTACAGAGGAAGATCAATTTCTCACCACAGCTTTCTGTGCCTCTACGGTTCAATCAAAATACTGTGATGGAGCCCTAGCCTGGCTATGAACCAAACATGAATCGGCCCTTCACCCTATTCCTCCTTCGCCAAGGATTCCCTACGTCTACTTGGGCGCCATCTGGGGTTACCTTTCGTCCTTCCAATCTGCTCCTTCCCGACACCCCACTAGCATTCCAAAGCTTGGTCTCCATCGTACAGCTCAAGCGCGCCTTCACGCCGATGTCTACCCCTCCACGTGCACGCTTCAACCAACTTTTTTTTAGATAAAGGGAGCTTTATTACGTAAAAGGTTTAAGTATTACACCTAGCCTCTGCATAACCAAGATGCACACACTCGAAACAAGTCTGAATTTCGAAACATAAAAATACAAATTACATATCATAATGAGAAATTATAAGAATGCCTATGTGGTGGAGGGTCAATTCGCAAATTATGCTGCCATCCATGTCGGGATAAAAAGTCTCTCACCGTATCCTCCAGTCTGGTACACACCTCCATAAACAGGTCTCGATGCCCCACACGTTGCAACTGAGACCACGAACGGAGAGTAGCAGTAGCCTTGTAGATAACCTGCATAAGAGAATAATTTTTATCATTAAAAATCTTGTCATTTCTACATAACCAAAGCGACCATATTACGGCAAGCGCTCCCACCCTAATAAGTTGTTTGAACCTATTATCCACCCCATTCAGTCAACTGCCAAAAATATTGGCAATGCTTTTGGGTGGATATATAGTAGAACCTATCTGGATGATGGACCATATAGAACTAGCAAACTTGCACTCGAAGAATAAGTGTTTGATCATCTCGTCTTTATGAGAAAAGACACACTGTTTACTTCCAAGCCAATTGCGTTTGCAAGGTTGTCTTTAGTAAGAATAACTCCTCGACGAAGATACCACGCAAAAACTTTGTTTTTTAGTGGAATCTTCATCTTCCAGATTTTCTTATTACTATCAACCGGCACATCTGGTTGGATGAAAGCTGTATACCTTGAGTCCACTGAGAATTTACCACTACTGTGTAAATTCCACCGAAACTCATCAGTTCCTTGTGTCAAATTGACATAAGCTAGGCGTTGTAGCAACTCATGCCAAGCGACCAGTCTGAGACCAACAATATCTCTTCTGAACGTCACTGTTGGACTACTGTCTACCAACACTTGAGCAAGCGTATCACTCTTGTGACGTCCTTGGACAATAGCGTATGACGCTGGATATTGTTCTCGGAGTGTGGTAGTACCTAGCCACTTGTCCTCCCAGAACCTTATCTCCGATCCATCCTTAATGGAGAAAGAACCATATGGGAAGAAGAATTTCTTCGTCGCCATTAGGCCAGCCAAAAAATGTGAATCACCTGGTTTTCAAGAAACCTGTGATAACGCACTTGAGCCTATGTATTTCCTCCTAAGAAGAGTTTGCCACACCCCATCTTCGGCTAAAGCTTAAACGCCACTTACCAAGGAGGGCTCTATACTTAACCTCAAGATCATGAATCCCAGACCACCATGGTCCCGGGCGGCACACTATATCCCATTTTGCCGGCCGATATTTCTTTTTTTCACTATCCCCTTGCCAAAAGAATCTAGATCAAAAGTAATCCAATCGATGCAATACTCCCTTTCGTAACTGGAAGAATGATATCATATACAGTACCATATTAGTTAGAACTGAATTAATGAGCACCAACCTACCACCCAGGGATAATAATTTTCCTTTTCAACTACTCAATCTTTTTTATAGTCTTTCCTCAACATGTTTTCATTGAGATATTGTTAGCCTCCTAAAGTGGATTGGTATGCCAAGATAGTTAATCGGAAACTGGCCAAGCCCACAGCCGAACAACTCAGCATATTGGGCAGCCTCGTCCTGAGCGTCGCCAAAACAAAACACTTAACTTTTATAGAAATAGTTGAAGCCCATGCGTTGCTGTCGGGGGGCTGCCCCCGGGTAGGGCAAAGAGGTGGTGTTGGGAGTTACAAAGTGGAAAGGAAGGTCAATCCGGGTCACACAAGCCGGATCACTTGGACCGGATCGGATGGGAAAGCCGGTTAGATGCCAAAGGGGATCAGGCAAAGTCTGGCCGGGTCAAAGGAAGAGATCCGGCTCAACTAGCCGGGTTGCCTGGAAGGATCTGGCTTACCTGCAATGTTGGATAATGCACAAGGGCCGAGTAATGTCAGTAAGTTCACGGGTCCTGTGGGCTTCCTGCCCGAGGCTCAGAAGACAACCAGGTCGAGACACGGGATTCCTGGGAGCGCAGCAACCTAGGAGCTGACTTGGCCAATTCGGGAAAGAGGCTATGACCTAGACCTGGTGGGCTACACCTGCCATTGCCCGAAGTGGCAAGATAGGCCTGCTAGGGCCTGACGGTCCGGCCGTTGGACTGACAGGGGGCAGAGGCTTGTCCTCTTCCTCTTGGCAGTGCCATTATCTCATGGAGCCAGGGGCAAAGAAGTAACTCGGCAAGCCTTTACATACAGCACCACCACCTCCTGTGTTGAGGACGACGGACCCTAGAGCTCATTTTCCCCCTTGCTCCATCTTCCTCCTAGAGCTTTCACCATTGTTGCTTCATACAGCTCGAGGAGCACTTTGTACTTGTCACATTGAGATATAAAGAGAGCAGGCTAGTGCTGCAGTAGGGGTGTTACCTCCACAAGAGGGCCCCGAAGCAGGGTACATCTTGGTGTGCTTTGGTTGTTCTTGGTTTTGTTTGTTCTTGCTTGTTCTTGCGAGTTCTTCGTTGTTCTTCATGCGTGCTTCTTGAGCACGCACACCCTCCCCGGATCCCCCAACGTCCTAGCGAGCCCCCAACTTAAGCCATCCTATGGCATCTGCCGTGACACCACCACGACAGTTGGCGCCCACCGTGGGGCAAGCAGTGGCGTTGGCTGGGGTTTCCATCCGGACGGGTTCCGTCACCAGCTCCGGCGTGCGAGTGCGGTCAGGGCTCGTCTGCAACTATGGCGGGTTCACCTTCATCAGCGACAACGCCGGCTGCTTCGCGGGAGGGCCACTCCCTGTGGATGGACACTTCATCCAGTTCGGCAGCTTCCTCACCTACGTCACCACCGAGCTTGTCCGCGAGTACCCGGCGCAGGTGCTCGTGGCCGAGGATCCTCCTTCTTTCCGCGCAGCTCTCGGACGGCGTAGCGCTCGCCCCGGGAGTAGCGAAAATGTACTCTCCTCGAGGATCTCGAGGAAACTTTTGTGAACTTGAGAAAGTATCGGTTAAAATTGAATCCGGATAAATGTACTTTTGGTGTCCCGGCCGGAAAATTGCTCGGTTTCCTTGTATCAAGCCGAGGTATTGAGGTGAATCCGGCTAAGATCCGGCCATAGAAAACATGAAATTGCCTAAATGTCTAAAAGATGTACAAAAATTCACCGGGTGTCTATCCTCGTTGAGTCGATTTGTGAGTCGGCTAGGAGAAAAAGCCTTGCCCTTGTATCAGTTGATGAAAAAGAGCACCGGGTTCACATGGACCCCGCGGCAGACTCGGCTTTCAATAGGCTAAAAAAGATGTTGTCCACTGCACCGATTTTGGCATCACCTTTGCCAAATGAGCCAATGCTACTTTACATTGCGGCCACTAACCGGGTCGTAAGTGTGGTAATAGTGGTAGAGCGAGAAGAGGAGGGTAAATCCGTGCAGAGACCGGTGTACTATTTAAGCGAGGTGATCTCAACCTCAAAGCAGAATTATCCTCACTACCAGAAGATGACATATGGTGTATACCTGGCGGCCAAGAAGTTGAAACATTACTTCCAGGAGCACCCGATCACCGTAGTATGCGAAGCTCCAATCTCGGAAATCATTGGGTGCAAAGATGCGACTGGCCGAGTGGCCAAATGGGCAATAGAAGTGTCCCTTACACCCCGCATTATGAGAGAAGAGATGCTATCAAGTGTCAGGCTTTACCGGATTTCCTTTGTGACTGGGCCGAGATGCAGTATGAGCCACCCAAGCCGGATTACAATTACTGGAAGTTGCACTTTGATGGCTCCAAAACCAAAATCAGACTAGGTGTTGGGATAGTGCTCACATCACCGAAGCAAGATCAGTTGCGATATGTGTTGCAGATTCATTTCTCAGCATCAAACAATGTGGCCGAGTATGAGGCACTGATCCATGGGCTTAATGTGGCTAGAGATATCGGCATCCGCCGGATAGAATGTTTTGGTGATTCAGATTTAGTGGTGCAGCAGTCTTCTGGAAATTGGGATGCGCTTGATGCCAATATGGCACTATATCGGTTTCATGTCCAGAAAATTTCAGGATTTTTTGAAGGTTGCGAGTACAAGCACATACCTCGGCTGGAGAATGAAGCTGCTGATATCCTGTCAAAGCTTGGGTCGTCTAGGGATGCAATCCCACCCGGGATATCCTTGAATCACCTAAGGATCCCTTCAATCAAGCCTTCGCCTGATTCCGAGTCAATTTTTATCCCAAAGCAAGAATCTGAAGCTGTTCCTATGAATGTTGATGTCGGGTACATTTGGGAAGACCCGGGGACTACGTGGCTAGACTCGGGGACTGCGCACCGAGACTCGGGAATGATAACCGAATCTTAGGGAAAGGAGAAGAGAGGAAGATGACGTTAACCGAATCTTAGGGAATGGATAGAACTGATAGAAGAATAATGGCGGCCGAACCAGTGGAAATAGATGAGCATTTATTCCCTTTGCATCCAGTACCAAAGTGGGCTGAAGAAATCATGAAGTTCATGTCGGAGGGGAGTTTGCCAAATGATGAAACCGAAGCTAGGCGAGTGCAGAGGAGGTCCAAGGGTTACACCATTATCAACAAGGAGTTATACAAAAGGAGTGCAACCGAGGTGCTACAACGTTGCGTGGAGCCAGCCGAGGGCAAGGAGATGCTCTTGGAGATACATCAAGGAGAATGTGGGCATCATTGCAGTACAAGAGCCCTGGTGGCTAAGGTATTCCGGCATGGGTTTTACTGGCCCACTGCTCATGCAGATGCAGAGGACATAGTCCGAAAATGTGAAGGATGCCAAAGGTTTGCCAAGCAGACACACCTACCCGCATCGGCGCTCAAAACAATTCCTATCACTTGGCCATTTGCTGTGTGGTGTTTGGATATGGTGGGAGAATTCAAGCCGGCTAGAGGTAACATGACACATATGCTGGTAATGGTGGATAAGTTCACCAAGTGGATAGAGGTGAAACCAATCCGGAAAGTGGATGGTCATTCAGCTGTAACTTTCCTGAAAGAAATCATTTTGAGATACGGTTACCCTCATAGTATCATCTCGGATAATGGCACGAACTTTGCTGTGGGAGAGTTTGCCCGATTCTGTATGGATAAGGGGATCCGGTTAGACATAGCCTCAGTGGCACATCCGAGTCCAATGGACAGGTGGAAAGATCAAATGCTTTGGTATTAGCCGGGATAAAAGCTCGGTTAATGGAACCTCTGGTAAAGACTCGGGGTGCTGGATAGATGAGATACCATCAGTACTATGGGGTCTAAGGACCACGCCGAATCGGTCAACTGGCTATACGCCATTTTTTCTGGTCTATGGGGCAGAAGCAGTGCTACCCACTGACATAGAATATGATGCACCAAGGGTGACGATGTATACCGAAACCGAGGCAAAAGAGGCCCGGGAAGATGCAGTGGATCTGCTAGAGGAAGCAAGAGAATTGGCCCTATCTCGGACGGCAGTATACCAGCAGTCTCCGACGTTATCATAGTCGAAAATCAGCCCTCGAGTGTTTCATGAGGGAGATCTAGTACTAAGGCTGGTGCAGCTCAGCAAAGGCCGACACAAGTTATCACCTCCATGGGAGGGACCGTTCATTGTGAGCAAGGCTATGCACAATGACTCGTACTACCTTGTAGATGCACAGGAACCAAGGAGGATGGCCTGGACAGACCCGGAGAAGAAACCAAGCGACCCTGGAATGTAGCTCTGCTTCGACCCTTTTACTCTTAAGGGCGCAATGTATGTATCTCAGTTTATCATAATGAAATTTCGGCAATCCGAGTCTGGACTCGGGGACTGGTTCGTCCTTATGCATGTGTTTTTATTACTGTTTTGTCCATACCGTTCATGTGTCGGATTGCTTTGAACCTTGTCCCAAAATTCAAGTAATGTATGCTGTATTGTTGATCTCGTGACTCGACTAACAAACACCAAAATGGTAGTCAAGAGCAGAGGTTGGGGAATATGGGAAACATGAAAATGGACTCGGGGACTCGGTCCAAAATCGATTCGGCACGTGTCGTTTACTAACCCCTGTTATTTCTTTTTTGTTTATGTTAGATGATTCTAAACCACAACTCGCATGTTGCAAGTATTGTATGCTATGATTCCTATCTTGTGACTCGACTGTCGAACACCTAAAAGGTAGACAAGAGCAAAGATTCGGCAAACGTAGTAAACAAGAAAACAGACTCGGGGACTCGGTTTAAGATGATCCAACATAAACCTAGTCCGGATCACGTTAAGCAAAATAAAATTAGTCTCGGAAGAACTTAAATTGTATATTACATCTGCTCCCGGCATACCGGGGATTTAATTTTTTCACTAAGATAATTCAGGAAGAAGGAGCCTCGGTTGCAGGAGACTCGGTTGCAGGGATGGACTCGGATGTTGGAGGAACCTCGGTTGAAGAGGACCCTCACTTGTAGGAATAACCTTGGACGGAGAGCTTGAAGGCTTGGCAGACTCGGAAGCATCCGGATCAACTGGAGTCTTGGCGGTCTTGATTAAAGTTGGTTCGGTAGTCTTGGCCGAATCAGTGGCTGACATCTTGGAAGTCTGGGCTGAAGATTGTTCGGCAGTCTTGGCCGAGTCGGAAGTTGGCACATTGGCAGACTTGATACGAGGTTGTTCGGCAGAGTTAGCCGAATCACCGGACTCGCCCTCAGACTCGGCGTATTCGTCAAGGGAGGCATCGTCCGATTCCTCTTCTTCAGATTCTTCCCCATCCGAGTAGACCGGAGCGTCCAATCAAGATGCTTTGTATTTGCAAATTCGGCCATAAAATTGGCAGCTTCTTCGCGGATCTGGATCCGGTTCGGATCTGAAGCCCATGAAGAACCCTCGTGAAGTGAGCGCACTTTGACAAGATCAATCAGTTCATACCAAGACATGATGAATAGCAAAGCTGCGTCAGCACCAGCGCGGGCGGACGAAGATTTCCATTGCTTTAACCGGGTCTTCGCCTGATCCAGGGCTTTGATTAGCTCATCCGCAGATTGGGCTTGCCGAGCTTCAGGAAACAAGACTTGGTAAGCTTTGAGACTGGCATTGAACAGATCAGTGTGGGACCCCTTTAAAGGAGCAATCCGAGCTTTAAGTGCAGTAATGTGGTCTTCGATATCCCATGTCTCTGGTAGGGGAGCCCCAGCTAACTTAGCTCTCTCAGCTCGGGCATCTCTCACAGCTTTGGCGGCTTGAAACCGGATGCTGGTAAACTCTCCTACATATAGATGAGCTAACACTGAGGTAGACGAGAGGGAACAAAAAATTATGAGTCGGATAAGAGCAGAAGGGAAAGAGGAGATTCGGCAAACTTATGATCCATGTCTTCATTGAGGCTAGCAAGGTCAGCCAGCCATTTTGCGCTGATCGCCTTGTGAGCAGCCAGATCATCTTTCGCCGCTTTAGCTTCGGCTTCAGCATCTTCAACGACCTTTTTGATTTTCTGGTCCAATTCGGCTCGTTTCGCAAGCCCGGCTTTCAGAGTATCTCACTCCTTCTGGATCGAATCTTTCTCTCTCTGCAGCATATCCCGGTCTTTCTTGAGCTTGGCCTTCACCTTTCCAACCCGGTCAAGCTCCCGTTGGAGCCGAGTCACTTCTGACTTTTCCTCCGATAAAGCGCGCTTGTGCTCCTGATCTTTTTTTTATCTCCTCACCTTGCGCATCGAAGGAAGTTTGGAGGGCCTGGTGTTGCAGGACTAGCTGCTTAAAGATCCGGCTGCGAGTAGTCGTGCATTCCTGAAAGAAAAAAGGTTAATGGCGTAAAAAGAGTCTCGGGGACTGGCACCCGAGACTGTTGAAAAAACTAGCAAAATGGAGCCAAAACGAATCTCGGGGACTGGAGGCCCGAGATTGATAAAAAAAGTAACCGACTCAACTGGAAAAGAGACTCGGGGACTGGGAGTCCCATGATTTTCTCGGCTAAAACTAAGTTCATGATCAATTTTTTAGAGATTCAAGTCGAATGACTTTCTTACTCAGAGGAGTATCAGTCGTTCGACCCGAATCTCGGGGACTAGGAATAGTGCAGATTAATCATGATAACATTAAAGCAAGATTCGGCAAAGTTACCTCGAGGACCCGGTTAGCGTCGACGACCGAGGCCTGCACAGAGTGTAGAGATTGAAACATCCGGCTAGGGCCAGCCGGATGTGGCGACGCTGTTGTAGAGGAGCCTTCGGCAAGGTCCGCAGCATTCCAAGCTTTAACAAATTCCTCTGCAGAGCCGAGGTTGTCGCCGCTCGGAGTGCGGAGATTTGGCAGGACCTGGCCACTAAGTCGGGCGCGATTAATCGCCTCAGAGAGTTGATCATGCACCCGAGTCACTGATGGAGTGAAGGAAATCCGCTTGCTAGCAACCACCTGCTTATCCGAGGTGGTTGAGGTATTGCCAGCAGCGGCCTGAGTCAACTTAGGAAGAGGCGATGCGCCCGGGGTCTTGGCCGGATCTGGTTGTTTCGGTTGATTCTGGGTTGATCCTGGACGATCTTCTTCTTCTTCTCTGGGAGGGACGCTTGTTGTGTTTCCTGTTGCTGCTTCTGCTGCTTCTCGAAGGACTGTTGCTGCTGTTTCTTCTTCTGCTGCTCTTGATTCAGCAGAGCTTGAGCCTTGGGGGTAGGACGAGGATCCGGCTTAGGCAAAGATTTAGCCGAACTCTTGGGTTTCTCCTTCTCCAACTCCTTCAGAGGACGTGGCCAAGTTGAATCTCGGGTAGGAGCTGAGACTTCCTCTTTCTCCTGAACAGTAACCGACTCTGGATTGAGAGTCAGCGGAGGAGTCTTGGCAGTTGTGGCACGCACAGGAGAGGTGGCCGTATCCAGTGGGGGAATGGGAGAAAGAATCGATGAATGAGTTTGCTCGGTGACAACGACGTCACTGCGTAAAGTAGAGTAAACAGTTAACTCGGATAACGATAACTCGGATAATAAAGGAAGAAAGCAAATGAAGTTAAGTTGGCATTACCCCTTGGTGGTAGGCATGGGCTTGAGCCGATTCGGCTTCAAGGCGGCTTTATTTATTCTCTTGGCTGGAGGGGCATCTGATCCGGACGCATCATCGCGTTTCCGAGATGTCCCTTGAGCATCTGGTTTGGCTGGAACACGAGGTGGTGACCATGAAATCGGAATAGCATCAATGGGATTTAGGATCTGGCAATCATCATCTTCGTCGTCGGAAATGTTGTAAACAATTGATTGCTTACCCTTGCGGATGGGCTTGGCGCGCGGAATCGGCAAATAATCGTCCGTATCCGCATCCTCTTCGCCCTCGCGTAGTGGGCTGCGATCCCGTCCCCACACCTTGGAGAGATCTCCATCTTCGGTGATTTGGCGGTCGAACAGCTGCAGTAGAGTCAAGGCAAGTTGGGATTAGTCCGGTGACACTTTCGTGAAGTAGGGATTGACTCGGAGAATGATGAACTAACCTGTGGTGGAAGTAGGCCCCATTTCCACTTGTCCGACATCTCGGTGTAAGCAATGGCGTTTACCCGTCTCTTGACGGAAGCTCTGGTGAGGTCATGTTTGCTGATCCGGGTAGGATCTAGCAGACCGCTCATATGGCAAATCTTATGCTGACGTTGTTGAAGAGGACTGACCCGGCGACAGACGAAGGCTCGGAGAAGATCGTCCGAGAGCAGGCCCTTCTCCAGAAAATTCTCCAGAGTTTGATGTATGACTTGAAGCTCTGCAAGAGTGTCAGCCGGATCATATCTGAAGTTCAATTCGGCGGTGGGGGGCTCGATCTTGAACTCGGGCAAGTTGAGAGCATCATGGCCTTCAACGCTCTTCATGTAGAAAAAGGACCTTTGCCATATCTTGCAAGTATCCAGGCTAGTGATCCGGGGAAAGATGGAGCCCGTCCTCGGGGTAATGCTAGCCGAACCACAGGCGGTCATAACCTTCGGGTCACTGCCCGGGATAGTTTGTTTCCGAAGGTGGAAATACTTTGCCCAGGTTTCTACAGTCGGTCGGAGACCGAGATATCCCTCGATAAAGGAGGAAAAAGCCGACAGGGAGACAAAGGCATTAGCCGGAAGGTGGTGAGGCTGCAGGCCGAAGAAGTCTAGGAATCTCCGGAAGAAGTCACTCGCCGGGAGTCCGAATCCACGCTCGAAATGCGCTAGAAATACAACGCGTTCACCCGGTTGGATGACCGGTTCGAGTTCCTTCCCCGGTTTTCGGCATATAACGTTAGGTGTTATACGCCGGGTGCTCAGCAGCCATTCCAAGTCATCGTTTGTAACATCGGAACCCTCCCAACTGCCGGGGGGCAACTTCGGCATATCCGAATCAGTCCTGCAAGAAATCGGAGATAACCGAGTTAGGAGCTGCGGAGTCTCAAATCCAGAACGAGTCGGATAGTGGTGTAACCGAATCAGCGGTTAAGGGATTCGGTAAAGGCTATCCCGGATAAAATTGTCTGGTTATTGCGGAAAAGTAATTCGGCTAGTAACTACAAAACCTTTTCGTGAGAATGTAGGGTTACGCAAGATCTACCGCAGCAGTAAAATAGAGAGGAAATCCCAAGTAAAAATACGGTGGAACTACTCAAGCGGTGGCAGGCCAAACTAGGGCAATCTAGTGCGGAACCTGGAAAGGAGATCTAGGGAATGCACTAAGGCGTGACAATGGACTCGTACGCGAGTGAATCTACAAGAAAGAGGCGCAAGTTCCCAGCGGGATATGAACTTGCTCGAGGTCGCCATGGCCGGAAGAAGAGGAACTTACGGTTGCAGTACGGCGAGGAGGAGGCCTAGCGAAGAAACAGTGGCGCAGGGCGCGGTGCGCGGCTCCGGCGAGTCTTCTCCGGCGTTGTCGAGATCTCCGTCCCGGCAAGGTCGCAAGGGCGAAATCGCAGCGGCGTCAATGGCACGGATGGAGTTCTCGAACTGGGAGGTGCGGGGAGGAAGAAGAGGAACCCCGCACCCCTATATATAGCCGCTAGCTGGTAACTGGCGCACTACCGCGCGGTTTTCGGGGCGTGGCCGGATCAAGTGTGCACTGAAACTCTGCGGTCGCAGCTGTGGCCGTGTATTTCAAACACATGGTGGGTCATAGAATTGGAAGCGGTTGTGCGGATCAGGTGTGCCGGTCAGCGAAGAAAGCGAGGAGACGCGGTCATTTAGTCAAATGCACTCAAGTATTTGGTAGACCCGGATAATGCGCTGACGATAACATGTCAGATCAGAGACCCGGATTACGGGGCTTAGCGCAGAGATTCGGTTAATGGCGTTTGTTTTTAACCTGCTACAGCCCTCCATCTGAGGCTGTAGGACCGCACCAGCTTCGGGGACTACTGTCGGGGGGCTGCCCCCGGGTAGGGCAAAGAGGTGGTGTTGGGAGTTACAACGTGGAAAGGAAGGTCAATCCGGGTCACACAAGCCGGATCACTTGGACCGGATCGGTTGGGAAAGCCGGTTAGATGCCAAAGGGGATCAGGCAAAGTCTGGCCGGGTCAAAGGAAGAGATCCGACCCAACTAGCCGGGTTGCCTGGAAGGATCCAGCTTACCTGCAATGTCGGATAATGCACAAGGGCCGAGTAATGTCAGTAAGTTCACGGGTCCTGTGGGCTTCCTGCCCGAGGCTCAGAAGATAGCCAGGTCGAGACACGGGATTCCTGAGAGCGCAGCAACCTAGGAGCTGACTTGGCCAATTCGGGAAAGAGGCTATGACCTAGACCCGGTAGGCTACACCTGCCATTGCCCGAAGTGGCAAGATAGGCCTGCTAGGGCCTGACGGTCCGGCCGTTGGACTGACAGGGGGCAGAGGCTTGTCCTCTTCCTCTTGGCAGTGCCATTATCTCATGGAGCTAGGGGCAAAGAAGTAACTCGGCAAGCCTTTATATACAGCACCACCACCTCCTGTGTGGAGGACGACGGACCCTAGAGCTCATTTTCCCCCCTTGCTCCATCTTCCTCCTAGAGCTTTCACCATTGTTGCTTCATACAGCTCGAGGAGCACTTTGTACTTGTCACATTGAGATATAAAGAGAGTAGGCTAGTGCTGCAGTAGGGGTGTTACCTCCACAAGAGGGCCCTGAAGCAGGGTACATCTTGGTGTGCTTTGGTTGTTCTTGGTTTTGTTTGTTCTTGCTTGTTCTTGCGAGTTCTTCGTTGTTCTTCATGCGTGCTTCTTGAGCGCGCACACCCTCCCCGGATCCCCCAACGTCCTAGCGAGCCCCAACTTAAGCCATCCTATGGCATCTGCCGTGACACCACCACGACAGTTGCTATGGAAAAAAATTAAACACAAAACTCAATCAAAAGTGTAATTCACTAATGTGTTCATCAAAATAAATTTCACAACAAACAAAATCACATGCAACTTACAACTTAATTCAGTTTCTTTGTGTTATGCCTTGCTTCTCATAGATGCACCTATTACATGCCTCCTCCAGTTTCTTTGCTCATGGCACATGTTAACATAATGTACATGAAATTTGAGTGTATATATATACCCTGACACTAAAAATACATATGTACATTGTTATTGTTCAAAATGCCATTCCATTTTGCTATGGCATTGCCTTCCAGCTCCGCCTCGATCCAGGCTCTCCTTAGCTGACGGTGATCAACCTAATAATGTTTTAATAGATTAAAGCTATATGTATAAAAATTGATTGCTTGCGATGGACAACCAAACTCCTAATCTCTTCTTCCTTCATGTAGTGTTTTTTACACGTATTGAATGGGCTCGTACCTGATGACTTAAATGAACAAGGAAAATTTTAAGGTTTAATACATGAATACCTAGAGGCACACTTTTATGTTTTGTCCACAATAAACCTGCATCAAGAAAAATGCGGGTAAATATGTTTTTGCAAAAAGACAAGTGGGGTCTACACCAACATGTGTGCATGGAAAAATTAGATTGCACAATAGTAGAATGCTCAAAAAATGGTTGGGTGTAATTGGCATTCTCAGTTTGGTGACTAACCAATAAAAAAAAGGCGCGAAGGAAAAAATCTTTCAAAGAAAAGTTAATGTGCATATTGTTTCATGGAAATGTTCTACTGATTACTTAAATTATATGCTCTACATACAAAGCTAACCATGTTATTGCTGATTGTGTTGTCGATCTAACCCCAGTAAAACCATAACAAATGAACATATCATAATCAGTGCTAGCTATAAGACATGAATGTACTTCTTATCACCTGAAGGTTATGTAAGTATCATCTCAGGAAAGCTAAATGTTTCCTGTCGTGAATCAAGCTTGCTTGATGGAAGGAAAGAGAAACCATACAAAAGTTTCAAAGCCACTTCATCATACAAAAGCGGGATAAGAAACTAAACCATATGAAAAGTTAAATGTTGATATTATTTCATGGAAATGCTCTAGCGCTTACTTAATACATGCTCTACATACAAAGCTAACCATATTATTGCTGGTTGTGCCATCGATCTAACCCCAGTAAATCCAGAACATGTGAACAGATCATAATCAGTGCTAGCTATAAGACATGAATGTGCTTCTTATCGCCTGAAGGTTATGTAAGTATCATCTGAAGAAATCTAAATGTTTCCTGTCATGAATCAAGCTTGCTTGAGGGAAGGACAGAGAAACCATACATAAGTTTCAAAGGCACTTCATCAGAAAAGCGGGATAGGAAACTAAACCACTATATTAGAACTGTATCTCTTAGAAGTATTTTCGGGTGGAAAAATATGAAACATTTTTTTCTTTATTCAAAAGTCCAGAAATGGTATATTCGGGTATTTCACAATTAACACCAACCCTAGGTTAGTTTTTCCAGGAGTAAGGTAGCCTTCGTGAAGAGCATAGAACCACCAAAAACCATATATGGGATGTGGTATGATTAATTCAGAGAGGCAACAGATGATTGATGTTCAGCTAGATACTAACGATAAACAAGCATTACATACCTTGGGGTACAACTGTAGAAGCTTTCTTCCAACAGAATATATCATCTAGAACCCAATTGATGAGGGTCCCTGGAAAGATCAAATCAAGCAACAAGGTTTCACTGCATTAAAAAAACAGATGAGCTAAGGTTTGGTACCACTAATCTTTACTATATACGACTTAACATTGTATTCAAACAGCTAACGCGTGAAAATCTTCAAATAATTGCTTCTAAACATATGTATAAGGAATTCACCTGATTGAACGGAAGAGATAGGGATAAACCAATTTCATTCTTTTATGAGCAGCTCAAAACTCCCACATGGTCTCATAGAGCATTGATCTAAATTTTCTTTAATCAGAGAAAATGAAGAAGGAAGATTTGACTGATAATATTTTTTATTTTTTAGTTTGCGGGTACGACTGATTAATTTCGTATACATTAATAAGAAAGATATCATGTGTGTAGATGCTGGCGCTAAGTTGACGAGGGAATATATTGCGGTGCTGCTTCTATCTCCCCGGCAACGGCGCCAGAAACTATGCTTGATGCGCGTAACGTCACACGTCAGTTGGAAACCCCAAGAGGAAGGTATGATGAGTGCAGCAGCAAGTTTTCCCTCAGTATGAAACCAAGGTTTATCGAACCAGTAGGAAAACGAGGTTGCTTCGAAGGTGTTGGTGAAGGAGTGTAGTGCGGCGCAACACCAGGGATTCCGGTGCCAACGTGGAACCTGCACAACACAATCAAATTACTTTGCCCCAACTTAACAGTGAGGTTGTCAATCTCACCGGCTTGCTGAAAACAAAGGGTTAAACTACGTGATGCAAGAGCTTAAACATGATCTACTTGAGAGCTCAAAACAATTGCAAAGTATCAAATCGAAACAAGACAATGATCTACAAGAATGCATATGTCTTCCAATACCAACTACACATGTAGCATTTTCTTTTTCCAAACAAACACCAATCAATTTATTTAACATAAACTCTCCAAATGATAATATAATGCAGCAAGAGAGTATTTATAAACAAGTGCTAACAGCTCGAAGAGATGCACGAAAAATAGGAGCTAAAAGCACTGCAGTAGCTAGTTAAGAATACTCAAAAATATAAGTGAAGAACATGAGTATTCACATGAAAAAGCGGAGCGTGTCTCTCTCCCACACAAGGATTGCTAGGATCCGAATTTATTCAAACAAAAACAAAATAAAAGCACACAGACGCTCCAAGTAAAGCGCATAAGATGTGAAAAATTAAAATATAGTTTCACTAGAGATGACCTGATAAGTTTGTTGATGAAGAAGGGGATGCCTTGGGCATCCCCAAGCTTAGACGCTTGAGTCTCTCTGAATATGGTTGGGATGAACCATGGGGGCATCCCCAAGCTTAGGCTTTTCACTCTTCTTGATCACATAATATCACCCTTCTCGCTTGATCCTTGAAAACTTCCTTCACACCAAACTCAAGACAGTTCTCATTAGAGGGTTAGTGCATAATCAAAAATTCTCATATTCTGTAATGATACAATCAATCCCAAAGCTTCTGGACATTATCTACAGCCACCAATGCTTTGTGGAGCAAAGAAATCCACACAAACACAGTAAAAGAGCGAATGCAAAACAAAAGGCAGAATCTGTCAAAAACAGAACAGTCTGGAATGACGATTTTTTCGAGGCACTTAAGTTGCTCAGATGGATCTGGCCTAAAATAATGAAAGTTGCGTACATATCTCAGGAATATGCGTGATTTTTTCAGAATTTTTTGAATTTTCTACAGGGAGATAAGCTCAAATCCGTGACAGCTAAAAATCTGTCACTGCGCAGAAATCCAAATCTTGCATCAACTTTCAATATAGAACTTTACTTGGCACAACATTGCGAAAAATAAAGATACAAAGGAGTTGCTACAGAAGTAACAAAACTCCTTGAATCAAAGAAAACAAAAATAACAGCAAATAAAAACGATGGGTTGTCTCCCATAAGCGCTTTTCTTTAACGCCTTTCAGCTAGGCGCAGAAAGTGAAAATCAAGTGTTGTCAAGAGACAAATCATTCAAATCATCAAAATCTTCTTCCAACACACAGCTTGTAACAATGGGTATCTTAGATGTTCCTGGAGGTGTTTCATTGTTGGAATTACCTTTAACCGTACTAAAAGTTTTATCAATTTTAAGCTCATAATGAGTCTTTGGTTTTGGCACTTTAGGAACATACATAAACTTTTGCTCTCTACCCACATAAACTTTCTCCTTTTTAGACTTAAGAGAAGTAAAGGTTGAACTTAAGGTTTCAATAGCTTCCTCTAACTCATCAATTCTATGATTTTGGGTGTCATGGATATTATTATCCTCAAGAACAGTGATTCTTTCATTGATGGTGGCTATTGATTCATTAGTCTTACCAATACAATCAAGAAAATTTGGAAAAATTTCTCCATAGAGTCTAACTTATTTATAACATCCTCCAAGGTGATCTCAATTTTAATATCTTTAGAGGGTGGTGTTCCTACCAAACTTTCAATAATATTACAGGCTTCTAAAGCAGGAGTACCCAAGAAATTTCCACCTGTAAGAGTGTCTAGAACATACCTATACCAACTAGAGATACCAACATAAAAGTTCCTAAGGAGGATAGTGGTAGAGTGTTTCTTAGTACATCTATGATGAGCATCACTAATTCTATACAAGCATCTTTCAAATTTTCACCTCCTAGTTGCCTAAAAGAACGAACTTCAACTTCAGGAGCATTCATTTTGAAAAACAAAATCAAACCTAATTAAACAAGTAACTAATTTTTTTGTGTTTTTGATAAAGAGAGCAAACAAGACTAAATAAAAATAAACTAAGCAAGACAAATAACAAAGTAAAAGATTGGGTGTGAGAGACTCCCCTTGCAGAAGCAATTCGGTTTTCCCCGGCAACGGCGCCAGAAAATGTTGCTGGCGCTAAGTTGACGAGGGAATATATTGCTCTTCTATCTCCCCGCAACGGCGCCAGAAACTATGCTTGATGCGTGTAACGTCACACGTCAGTTGGGAACCCCAAGAGGAAGGTATGATGAGTGCAGCAGCAAGTTTTCCCTCAGTATGAAACCAAGGTTTATCGAACCAGTAGGAAAACGAGGTTGCTTCGAAGGTGTTGGTGAAGGAGTGTAGTGCGGCGCAACACCAGGGATTCCGGTGCCAACGTGGAACCTGCACAACACAATCAAATTACTTTGCCCCAACTTAACAGTGAGGTTGTCAATCTCACGGCTTGCTGAAAACAAAGGGTTAAACGTATCGTAAGGAAGATGATGTTTGTTTGCATAAAACAGTAGAGAACAATGATTGCAGTAGATTGTATTTCAGATGTAAAAGAATGGACCGGGGTCCACAGTTCACTAGTGGTGTCTCTCCAATAAGATAACTAACATGCTGGGTAAACAAATTACAGCTGGGCAATTGACAATTGATAAGTGCATAAAACATGCATGTGCGAGTTGTGGTGTCTACTATGAGATTCATTTGGGCATTACGACAAAGTACATAGACCGCTATCCAGCATGCATCTATGCCTAAATAGTCCACCTTCCGGTTAACATCCGTACCCCTTCCAGTATTAAGTTGCAAGCAACAGACAATTGCATTAAGTAATGTGCGTAATGTAAACAATACATTCATCCTTGAATAAAGCATTGCTGTTTTACCCCTAGTGGCAACAACACATCTACAACCTTAGAACTTGCTGTCACTATCCCAGGTTAAATAGAGGTTGAACCCAACTATCATGCATAAATACCCCTCTTGGAGTCACAAGTATTCACTTGGCCAAGGCTTCAACAAGTAACGGAGAGCATGCAAGATCACAAATGACATAGACATGATAATATAATATTCAGCTCCACATAGGTATCAATATAAGTCAGATCCCAGCAAACACAACATGTAGCATTACAATAAGATGATCTTGATCATGATAGGCAGCTCACAAGATCTAAACATGATGGCACAAGTGGAGAAGACAACCATCTAGCTACTGCTATGGACCCATAGTCCAAGGATGAACTACTCACATCACTCCGGAGGCGGGCATGGCGATGTAGAGCCTCCGGTGATGATTCCCCTCACCGGCAGGGTGCCGGGAAGAGCTTCAGAACCCCCGAGTTAGGGTTGACGACGGCGGCGGCAGCGAATATGTTCTGGATGAAAGGCTCGGTGTTTTAGGGTTTTCACGTCTCGGGGAATAAATAGGCGAAGGGGCGATGTCGGCGGACCCCCGAGGGGCCCAAACCACCAGGCGGCGCGGTGGGCCCCCCTGCCGCGCCGGCCTATGGTTTGGCCACCTCGTGGCGAGTCTTCGTCTCTCCTTCGGACTCCGTGTATGTGTTGGAAAAATAGGGACTTGGCCTTTTGTTTCGTGCAATTCCGAGAATATTTCCAGAAGTAACTTTCTGAAACCAAAAACAGCAGAAAACAGGGAACAGGCACTGTGGCATCTTGTTAATAGGTTAGTCCCAGAAAATGCATAAAAGTGATATGAAGTGTATATAAAACATGTAGCAAATGGTATAATATAAGCATGGAACAACAGAAATTATGGATACGTTTGAGACGTATCAGTAGACAATGGCGACTGCAGTACTACAAAAACTCTGGCCGCACACCTCCAACATCTGATGGACCTGCATCAACATCAACACTAAGCACAGAGGGGATCCGCCACCACATTCCCTTTTACATTTCTTCTCACTGTCATGTGCCCATAAATTCATAGCGGCGACACCTAATTTGGATAAATGAAGCAAAACAGAGCACTCAGTCCGAGTAGCAGCAGCATTTTTAGCTTTGTGTGGTCGCAGCAGGTGACATAGTCACATAGCTTCATGCGTCCTGAACGGCGAAGCAGGAGATCGACAGGCTTACCTGCAAACCCTCGCTACAGCAGCTCGAGGCGGGCATGTCTACGACTGTTGTGGCGGCGGCGCCCAAGATCAAGGCGGCGAGCTAGGGAGCCACGCTGGCGGGAGCACATCGGAGCTCGGGTAGGTTGTCGTATGTTCCACCCGGGCAGAACCATGGCGGCGTGCGAGCTGCGACCAGGCCGGAACGGGAGCCATGGCAGCGGCGCAGTATGTACGCGGTGGCGCCTAATGCACGAATCCGTGGGGGCGGCGGAGCAGGTCCCTGGCGGTGCGGTAGGCTGCGCACTGTGGCATGGCAGGCAGGGGATGGTCTGCACGTTGGCCAAACGAATCCGCTTATAGCAAGTTGGCCTGACCGCGTTCCCCGAGCGCACGATGAGCACATCGCAGAACGAGATCTTGGCGCGAGCTCCTCGGGGGAGAGGCCGTAGGAGCAGTGTGAGCCCCGAGGCGCCGAGCTTCTCGGCGACGATGACCGTGGGCATGCCCTCAATAGCCCCCGCGGCGGACGAGGGCGGGTACGCGGTGGGGGCGGGGGCGGTGCAGATGCGCGCGCCGTGCGTGGTGCGGTCACGTGGCCGCCGTCCCGCGGCCAGGGTGAGGTCGGCGCTTCTTGCTGTGGGCCTGTGGCATCATCGCTTAGCGTGCGGTGTGAGGAGAGGACGACGGTGTGAGGATAGGGAGATGAGATCGTGGGGAGAAGGGTGAGGACGAGCATGAATTTTTTTTCCAGCGATTTTTTCTTTCGTGCGGGAGCAAGAAGGAGGGACGACGTACCGCAATCGCCGCTCAGCAACCTACCACGGAACACCACCGGACCTACCATCACGGCAGAGACTACTTTAATAGTAAAGATTAATTTTTATATCGAAAAGTTTCTCGAACGCTGATAATATTAATTTCAGGTTTCTTGTCTTCGCCATGTCATGTTCCATGAAAATAATTGTATTATCAGCATATTGGAGAATGGATAATCCGCCATCCACTAGATGCGGAACCACTCCAACTATTTACTCATCCAATTTCGCACGTTCAATGATTATGGCTAGCATATCAGCAACTATATTAAATAATATAGGTGATAATGGATCGCCTTGTTGATGAGGGGTATCCTCGGCAAATCCCATGGCTAAGCGCCTAGGGTTGAGATGATGGGGTAGAGAACGTGGTAGAGTTGGTAGTATCGTCGGCTGACAAGCAAGAGCAAAGATTTTACCCAGGTTCAGGCCTCCGGAGAGTAACACCCTGCGTCCTGCTTGTTTGTTGTTGATGTGTGGAGAATATTCAAGCTACAATGGGGATCCCGGCGAGATGTCGATCTCGCTAGGGTTTTGGTGGTCTGAGTATTGCGTGTCCTTGATCGGCCTCCCTCCCAGCCTTTATATGGAGGCTGAGTCTCAGGAAAACATAACCAACTAGGATTACAAGGAAAGTCTAAACCGACTATGGCTTCCCCTAACTTGGAGGATACTCCTTCTTCTTGTGCTTCTCTTCATGGGCTTCGGTATGCTTCTGGTAACGGGCCTTAGTCATCACGTGCACCAGGTACCCTCATGGTAGGGTACCCAAAAGGTATAACCATGTCAGTAGCCCCCGAGTACTTGTCTGACTCGAAGAATCGGGCATGTGCTCACTTTATTAGTGCACGTCATATTCTTTGTATCTGTGTTTGTAATTTGGAATTCCTGTATGAATAGCACATGTTTGGCTATGTCGAGTATTTCATCGACTATGGTTTTTGCTTATGATAGTCAAGGGATAATGACTTAGTAGGCCCGGTTCACTCGACGGATCGGGACCGGTTAACTGCACATTTGGGCAAAACCTTTCTAGCCTTCAATCAAACTCGAGTCCCCGCACTCGAATCTTGAACAGACTGGACAGACTCGACTCAGGCCGTTGAGGTCTTACTGAATCGTTCTGCAGTTTTAACTTTGATACCCAACGCGTCCGTTGGAATTTTCATCATGTCTGCTGACACGGAATGTTTTTAAGGAGCTACGCTGCTGGAGCGGTCCTTAGCCCAGCTCGATAATTCGGCGGGTCTTACCTTTGCACATATGCATGCAACATCCGAGGTATTTTTGCGGCGGACGCAACTCGGGAATTCTTCGTGTATGATTTTGCTACGTAGCTGAGTCGAGTCTTTTGCCGACTGATACTTTGCCATTATTCTATCGGGTGCGCGACAGCGCTCCCGATGGGAGTAGCCCCCGAGATTGTGCTTTATTGCTTGCTGTGGAGGATAATCTCAAAATCTTTTCATCCTGCATATGTTAGTCGAAGAAATTTTTGCCTCAATTCAATCGGGTGCGCGACAGCGCTCCCGATGGGAGTAGCTCCCGAGATTGTGCTGTATTGCTTGTAATGTAGGATAATCTCAAAAATCAATTTATCTTGAGCATCTTCAGTCGAAGAATTTTTTTTGATATGCTCCCGATGGGAGTACTATGCTTCAGTCGACGATCCGTCAAATGTCATCTCATATCTCAGTCGAAAGACTATCAGTCGAACAACCCATCGGGTGACTTTTTGGTATCCAACGGTTGTCTCGGGAGAAGACGTCATGCATGACGTTGTTTGCGTGTGCCCAGCTTTGACAAGACGTATTGGCGTGGTCCCACTGTCAGTGTTTGAATGCAGAGGACGCCGCTTCAGTTTTGATTTGACCGCTCGTGGCGAAATTTTCGCCGCATAATGAAGGCTTCCTCGTTTTACGTGCTTAGTGGGCGGTGTGGCCTGCGACGGTTGCTATCCACGCGTGCCACGTGTATGGATTGATATGCATCAACGGCTGCGATCGATTGCCATTCTTTCTCCGCCGCCACATCTCCTTCTTCCTTGCGCTCCTGCCTCCATTGTTCTGCGCACTTCCCCCTTCCTAGCCACCGCCACCATGGTGAAGCCAAAGAGGAAAGCTGCCGCAACCACCGCCACCGCTGCTGTTGAGGGTACGAGCACCGCCGTTGCCACCAGTGGCGAGGAGGTGACAATGGTGAAGAGCGCCGGCGACTAGATGCGGACCACCATCAAGCTGTCCAAGCTGGACGGGTAGCGGCGGGATGGGTTGATCCCCTCCGCTGAGCTGCTGCCAACGCGCCTCCCCGGCGATGAGGTATGCCCTCAACCCAAAGAGGGCGAGCGTGTATGCTTTCACGATTTCGTGAATAGGGGATTCTCCTTCCCTATTGACGATTTCGTGCGTGCGCTTATGTATGCGTACAATGTGCAGTTGCATGATTTCACGCCCAACTCCATTATGCACATCTCGGTTTTCTTCGTGTTGTGCGAATGCTTCTTGGGTATCCATCCCCACTGGGGTCTTTGGAAAAAGATCTTCACTGTGAGGGAGAACGCCGGCAAGCGCGGCGTTTATGCTGTCGGTGGATTCAACATCCAGAGCCGCAAAGAAATTGCGTACTTCGACATCAAGCAAGTCGACTCTGCGCAGAACTGAAGGCAGAAGTGGTTTTACATCACCACCCAAGACGGGTTGCCGCCATTTGATCCCCACGCGTCCCTGGAGAAGACGCGATCTTGGCTGCACCAGACCACTGCTGCTGAAGAGGCTGAGGTGAAGCCTTTGATGGCCAACATTGCCAAGCTTATGAAGACTGCGGGCCGCGAAGTAAGCGGCCTTCATCTGATTTCGACCTTTATCAAGAGGGGTGTGCAGCCACTGCGAGTGCGAGCGCACCCCATGTGGGAATTTCAGGGTCTGCACGACCCGACGCGATTGGCGGCTGGCAAAGCTCTGCCATCTGATGAAGATGTGGAGAAGCGAGTTCGGTCAATCACCAAACTGACAAGGAATGACAGTTGTCCTCTCGAGTGTCCTGTCGACGCCTTCGACAACGAGCATCCCTTGCCCGAGGTATGCTTTAGCTTTTTACTTTGTGTCCATAGGAGATGTGATTTCTGTCGAGTGATAACTCATGTTTGAATTATGTGCAGGGTCATGTTTCCCTCCAGAGCCAGCCTCCGCTACCCAAAGATGGGGATACCATGGAGAGAGATGTGTTGTTGGCCGAGAACAAGGCCGATGATATTTCACTCGCCTCCGCACACACCCATACAGAATAGGTGGAGGGATCCGAGCAAGAGGAAGAGGAGCTGGTGCCACCCCTGAAGCGACGTCGCTCAAACGAGACGGCGTCGACTGCAGAGAGCTCGCCCCCTCCTACCACTCGCCCCGAGGACGCCGATTCTTCTTCGACTGATTCGGGGGAGCCAAGGGAGGTGACTTCTTTGCGTACGGCCTCACCGGTTAGGTCGCCATTGTTCGAGGCGTGCTTAAAATACACCACGCTGATGATATCGGATGATGACGAACCCAGGTAAGTTTTTTCCTTGAATATTTTGCACTTGCTGTAGCTTGCACCTTTATTCGAGTAACTCTGATGTGCGCAGGCCAGTCGAGGACGACGTGTCCAAGGATGATCTGCAATCGACTGTGCCCGAGGTGACGCTAGTGTGTCCTTCGAATGCGGAGATTCACTCGAAGGATCCGCAGACTGCTAGTCCTCCTCCTAAGCCACATGAAAGCGTGCCTTCCACATCGGGTGAAGCGCTGCCTGCACGCTACAACCATGTAAGTGCGATTTCTTTTGCTTTAGTTGTACTTAGGCTCAAACCCAAGTCGTATATGCTGACTCGCTGAGTTCTTTTGCCGTGTAGTCATTCATCCGTACTCTTCTCGAGTCGGGTGACACATATTTGCAGGTGGAGCAGGAGCGCGACCAACTACGAGCCAAAGTTGAGCAGCTGGACTGTAAGAATCTCTTGCCCTTCTGTTCGCCTTTTTGCTTGTAGAAGTATGATTTTGCTGAATGAATTCTTTGTGGTGCTCTCAGGTGACAAGGCAACAGCCGTAACCCGCATGCAGGAGCTGGAGAAGGAGCTCGAAGCTGTGCGCAAGAGCACACAACAAAAACTCAAAGAGGTAGAAGACCGTGAGACGTTGCAAACTCATCGGCTCCGCGCGCTATCTCGCGTGATGGGAGGTAACTTTTCAGTCAGAATGCTTTCGAGTTTACTGATTACTGCCAATGGTGGCATAACTTTGTCCTTATCCAACAAAAACTGTTGGCGCTGCTCCTGCCGCTGATGAGGGCTCTTTCGAAGATGTGGCCAAGGCCTTTGACACGATATGGCCGCATGCCCGAGATGCTCTTTGCCAGTCGAAGAGCGCGCTGTCGTCTGTCTACCAGACCGTGCTGCCGAAGAACCAACCGCCCGTGACGGTGGAAGCGCTGGCTGATGTTTTTGCACCTGGGTCGACTACCATGGCGAATTACGCCCGCGCTCAAATGGTAGGTGGATCTGAGACCACCCTTATCCTGTTGAGGGGACATGGTGTCGCGGGTGATTTTGCGAAAGCCTTGGCTGGTTTCCCGAAGTATTCTGGTGGAAAACCAGCCATAACAGACACTATGCAGAAGAAAGCGGGGACACTGTCGAAGAAGATGGTGACCATGCTTGAACAGCGCGCTGCGACTGTGGCTGAGCGTGCCGCGTGCACTGCTAGGGCTAGATCCGAGTCAGTGCCGGATGTTTGATAGCCGAACTTATTTTTATGCCCTGTAATGATACCTTTAATCGCGCGAGTACGCGTATGGTTTTGCTACTCTTGTATATATGCCACCATTGGATGCTTTTGTGCTTATACCTGAAAGGTTATGTGTTGTTTAGCTCACCTGATTTATGCATTGGGTTTCCCCTTTCTGACTTGAAATTTTCGCCGTACTTATGCCTTTGAACAGCCACATGAACCTAATACATCCGCTGGTCCCTCGCGGCGGCGTACTGCCGCCCGATCGCGGGCTCAGGTGGCAAATGACGCCAAAGTTATGGGATATATGAAAACCCTGACTGAAGGAGGAACAGAAGAGTACCCAGAGCAAACTGGATATGCTGAGAGCGAGACCGGCTCCGGCCACTCAACGGGAAGATTATGTGCTTGGAGAGATGGATTTTGTAAACAGGCAACTCGAGTGTGAGTATAATTTCTGGCCATGTTTACAAAGTTTTGCTTATTTTTGTTCTGTTGACTCGACTTGTATTTTTGCAGGCTTTGTCTCTGACTTCCAAGCAGAGCAAGCTCGCGTTGAGGAGCGTTTGGACCACGCTGTTGACAACCCGACAACTGGTCGTCAGCATTTTTGGATTGATAGGTCTAGAGCGTGCATACTCGCTATTTGAAGGATCGAGCCTGGCGGAGCGCACAGTTACTCGAGGTATGCAGGGTGGCATTTATTCACCTTAATGAGATCCTGTTTCCAACTAGGCCACAGCCGCAAGGAATCCACGCCCTGGTTGGACTTTTCGACTGACAGGTCCTATCCAAGAGGTGATCACTCAGAAAATTGTGCTAGGTGCAAATGCAGCGATGGCATATGTGCGCAGTCGACGACCCAACTTGGTGCTTCCACCACCCGCTGTTGGTTCGTCTCTGTCCCAAGCAGATCTTGATAACACCAACGATTCTGCGAGGCTGCTAGTCGAGCGTTGTCACGATCAACTTCTTGGCCCTGGTTTGCCTATCAAGGATGAACCCGAAGAATAGGAATTGTTGTGCCTGCACTTGTGTATAGAGGGGCAGCCCCCGAGTGTATATGTGGTACTTGTAAGTATTATGAATAAAATATTTGTATTTCGTAGCCCCCGAGCCTGTTGAGTTGGGTGTATGAAGTAATTTATTTATGACCTTATGATTGCTTAGCCCCCGAGCATTCGAGTGCGGCTGAGAGTGTTTGCAAGTTTTTGCTTTAGGACCCAGTCCCCGAGCATTCGAGTGTGGCTGGGTTGTTTACTTACACAATCTTATTTCGACCCAGCCCCCGAGTGTTCGGGTGAGTCTGGGTTTGTTTGTTTTTGTGGGAGTGAAAGCTCGTGTTTTTGACAGCGCAGCCCCCAAGTGTTCGGGTGCGGCTAAGGTATGAATTATTCGAGTAGTACACAGAGAATTTGGAGGAACATTGATTATATTCCACTTTTGAATGTTAAGCTGCAGGCCAACTCATTAAAAACCTTCCAGTCCCCTTAGGTACCCTGGTAAGGAAAAGAGCGTGTCTGAAACCTGCAGCCATCCGACATATCGCCTATTACAGTGTATGACTTTGGGGAATCTAAGCATAGAAACGGCGGAGGTGCGCAACGTTCCAAGGATTGTGCGAAGGTCCGCCTGTCTTCGCGTGCTTCAGTCTATATGCTCCACCGTCGATGACTTCGGTGTCGATGAAGGGTCCTTCCCATGGAGAAGCAAGCTTGTGCACCTTCTTCTGCTTCAGTCGTAGCACCAAGTCACCCACCATAAAAGATCTTGTGCGCAGTCGACGGTTGTGATAGTTGCGGAGATCCTGCTGGTAGATAGCTGTGCGAGCCAGGGCCGTGTCGCGTGCTTCGCCGAGCAAGTCGACTGCGTCTTCGAGTGCTTCTTCTGCATCGTCTTTGTTGTATGCTGCTACCCTTGGTGCGTCGAACTTTACGTCGGATGGCAGAATTGCCTCTGCACCGTAGACCATGAAAAATGGTGTGAGTTGTGTCGAGGCGTTTGGAGTTGTTCGTAAGCTCCATAGTACCGACGGAAGTTCTTCGACCCAGGCGCCTGTGGCCCTCTTGAGTGGCACCAGCAGGCGTTTCTTGATGCCGCTACACACGAGCCCATTGTCATTTTCGACTTGGCCATTGGACTGCGGGTGTGCAACGGATGTGTAGTTTAGCTTGATGTCTTGTTCTTTGCAGAAGGAGCAAAATTCTTCACCGTGAAGTTTGTGCCGTTGTCAGTTATGATGCTATTCGGGACGCCAAAACGGTACATGATGGTCTTTATGAAGTGTACCGCCGTAGAGGCAGTCGAGCTTGTGATAGGAATCGCTTCGATCCACTTTGTGAACTTGTCGACTGCCACCAGTAGGTGAGTATGCCCTCCATGCGAAGATTTTTTGAGTGGGCCGACCATGTCGAGCCCCCACTGGGCAAAAGGCCAGGCCAGTGGTATTGTCTTCAATGCCGATGCGGGTGTGTGCGGCTTTGTAGCGAATTTTTGACAGCCGATGCACCTTTTGACTATGTCTTCTGCATCCATGAGTGCTCTAGGCCAGTAAAACCCTGCTCAAAAGGCTTTGGCTACGACTGATCGACTGCCGGCGTGATGCCCGCAGGTACCTGCATGAATGTCTCGCAGTATAGCTTTGCCGTCCTCAAATGCAATGCATCTTTGGAACATACCTGACACGCTGCGTTTGTACAGCTCGCTATTGTTGATGGTGTATGCCTTGGACCGTCGAGTGACGCGCCGTGACTCGGTTATGTCTTCAGGTAGCTCGTTGCCGAGCATGTATGCCAGGAAGGGTTGAGTCCAAGTTGGCTCAACGAGGAGTACTTCGACTGGTGGGTCCTCTGTGCTGGGTGCTTTGTCTTTTGCCGTGGTAGTCGATGCAGGGGGTAGGTCGCTTTTCCTTAATGGATCTATGCTCTATTCGCTCGAGGAAGACGCCAGGTGGTACTTGTGCTCCTGTGGAGCCAATGTTGGCTAGCATGTCTGCTTCTTCGTTGCTTTCTCTCCCGATATGTCGTAGCTCGCAGCCATCGAAGCTGCCCTCCATATGTTGTAGAGGTCGCGGTAGGCGATCATGTTGTCTGCTATAGCGTCGCAGGCCTTCATTGTTTGCTGCACAACCAAGTTAGAGTGACCATAAATCATTAGTCGAGTGTACCCCAAAGATTTGGCCATTCGCATGCCATGGATCAGGGCCTCGTATTCAGCCTCATTGTTCGATGGGAACGCGAATCCCATTTGTAAGACATAGCGAAGCTTATCGCCTTTTGGTGAGATGAGTACGACGCCTGCTCCCGCGCCCTCGTTCTTTTTCGATCCATCAAAGTACATGGTCCAGGAGTTGGACACGTCTGGCACTCCTGGTAGTTGAGCTTCGATCCACTCGGTTGTGAAGTCGGGTAGGACTTGTGCTTTGATGGCCTTCGGGTGTTCGTACTTGATGTCCCTTGGTCCTAACTCGATTAGCCACTTTGCGACCCTCCTAGTCGCATTGGGGTTTGTGAGAATGTCAGCGATTGCAGACTTACTAATCACCGTTATTGGGTGCTCTGCAAAGTAGTGCGTCAACTTTCGGGATGTCATGAACACGGCGTAGGCCAGCTTTTGATAATGCGGGTACCGCTGTTTTGATATGGAGAGGACCTAACTAACATAGTAGACTGGTCTCTGTATGCTCTGGGTATGTCCCTCTTCCATGCGATCCACCACCAACACAGTACTCACCACCCGATTGGTGGCTGAGACGTATAGGTATAGCGGCTCACGCTCCTTGGGTGCGACCAGGATTGGAGGGCTTATGGGATTCGCTTTAGATCGGTGAAAGCTGCCTCGGCCTCTGCTGTCCACTCGAATTTGTCGGCCTTCTTCATCAGTCGATAGAGTGGGAGTGCTTTTTCTCCGAGTTTGCTGATGAAGCGATTGAGTGCCGCAACTCGACCTGCTAGCTGTTGCACTTCGTGAAGCTTCGTAGGCCTTTGCATTGTGAGGATGGCCTGTATCTTTTCTGGGTCCGCTTCGATTTCTCGAGCTGAAACTAAGTACCCCAGGAGCTGCCCGGCTGGAACACCGAACGTGCACTTCTTGGGGTTAAGCTTGATATGGAAACGCTTGAGGTTGGCGAACGTCTCGCGCAAGTCTTCGAGTAGTGTGTCTTCATCCTTTGTTTTGATGACTATATCGTCGACATAGACCTGGACATAGCGTCCTATTTGCTTTTTGAGGCAATCTTGCATCATGCGCTGGTACCCGCGTTTTTGAGCCCAAATGGCATGGTTGTGTAGCAGTAGACCCCGAGTGGGGTTATGAACGCCGTCTTCTCTTCATCTTCTTCCTTCATCCTTATCTGGTGGTAACCCGAGTACGCATCCAGGAAGGATAGAAGTGTGCATCCGGCGGTGGAGTCGACGATCTGGTCGATTCGAGGCAGCGGGAAATGATCCTTTGGACAGCATTTGTTGAGTGCTATGAAGTGCACGCACATCCGAAGGATATCTGTATGCTTCTTCTCTACAAGTACGGGGTTGGCTACCCATTGTGATTTTTTGATTTCTCGAATGAACCCTGCTGCGAGTAATCTATCGACTTCAGACTAGACAACGGTTCTTTTTGGGCCGGAGATTCGGCGCATTGCTTGCTTGACTGGCTTGGCATCTGGAAACAGTTGGAGAGAGTGCTCGGCGAATTCCCTGGGAATACCTGGCATGTCGGCTGGACACCACGCAAATATTTCCCAGTTCTCACGGAGGAATTCGACGAGCGCGCCTTCCTATGCGATAGGCAGACTCGACGATACATTGACTGTCTTGTACGGGTCAGTCGGGTGCACCTGATGTGACCTTGTGTCATTTGTTGCGTTGAATGCTCTGTCGACTGCTAGCTTCTTGTGGTCTAGCAAGAGTGTGCGATTGTTGGAGAGTGAGAGTTCGGTGAGTGATTGTTCCATCCCAAACATCTCCGAGATTTTGCTGAAGTCGCGGTCGCAAGCATCGGACCTTTGAAAGTTTCCGTTGATGGTGATGACTCCTTTGGGTCCTGGCTTCTTCAACTTGAGGTAGGCGTAGTGTGGCACTGCCATGAACCAAGCGAATGTTGGTCGCCCAAGTATGGCATGGTATTGTGATTTCCAGTCGACGACCTCGAATTCTATCGACTCTGTCCTGAAGTGGCTTGGGTCGCCAAACGTAACGTCGAGTTGTACTGTGCCTTCTGGCAGTATGGCTTTGCCTGGGACGATACCGTGAAAGGTATTTGTGGACTTTGGTAAGTTTTCGACTGACCTGTTCATTTTGCGAAGTGTGTCGGTGAAGATGATGTTGATGCCGCTGCCTCCATCCAGGAAGACCTTGGTCATGGCGTACCCGCCTATTTGTGCGTCGAGTACCAAGGCTGCGTGCCCTGGTCGATATACGGCTGGCGGGTGATCTTCTCGGCTGAAGTTGATTGTAGTTTCGGATCCCTTCAAGAATTCTGGCACAGCCGGAGGTGCCATGGCTGCCATGTTTTACTTGTCGAGTGTGTAATTTTTGCTGCCTGTTTGAGGGTCGACCTTTCTGAATCATGTTCATTTGTCCATGAGGCCGGGGGTACTGATCCTCCTCCACCTGCGGCACCTGATGTATGGCACCCGCTACGTGTCCTCCTGTGTTATGCTGCGGTGGAGCTGGGAGCGCGGTGCTGGCTGAGCAGGTGGTGCGGGTGCAGGGGTCGGCTGAGCAAGGCCTACCCTTTTGAGTCGCAGCATGTAATCAGCCGCCAGTTGGTCGAATTCTCTGCAATTCCTTAGCGAGTGGTTGGAGCGTAATTTTCCGTCTTCCCCTTTGAACATGTGAAATCTGCAGTACTCGTCCATCTTTTCTTTGAATGACCGCTCGGGTTTTGTGTCAGCGCGCTTGCGCCACTCTTGCCTTTTGTAGTTGTCGCTTCGCTGGTCGCGGTCTCGACTGTCGCGGCGATCGTCAGGGCAAGAGTCTCGACTATCGCGGCGATCATCGGGTCGCCTTTCGCTTCGATCGTAATTGTCGCGTGGCTGAGAGAACCCAGCCGCCACGAAATTTGATCGTTCGTCGTCTGGATAGCAATTTTTGCGTTTGTGCCTTCTGTCATCTCTATAGCTGTCTCGACGATCTCGACTACCACTCTCGTGGTTGTCGTGTGAAGAAGAGGGACGGGAGGCTCGTACTGAATCTTCCCCTTCTGCCCACTCAGTTGCTATTTTCATGAGTTGAGCCATGGAGGTTGGCTTTTGTCGACCAAGCGCCTCTCTGAAATCTTTCCTTGCGACTCCCATGTTGAAGACGTCCATAGCTCTATCTTCGGAAATTGTGCCAACTGAGTTGCGGATGGCGGTCCATCGCCGTATGTATGACATGAGTGATTCATCGGGTCATTGCACGCAGGGCCTTAACTCCTCAAAAGTTTTGGGCCTCTCGCACAAAGGATCGAAGTATTTTATGAAGTCCTCCCGGAAGTGTTCCCAAGAGTCGTATGAGGACGCGGGTAGCGCTTGAGCCAGTCACGAGCTGTGCCTTCGAGCATCTGATGTATGTATTGCATCGCCGTTGTTGTGGAGCCGCGTTGGCTTGCGACTGCTAGCCTGTAGTCTTCGAGCCGGCCCGATGGTTCCTGTCTGCAGTTGAACTTGGGTGTTGAGGTTAACCCGAACTTTTTTGGCATCCGGGACTCGCGAATACGTTGGGTGAAGCATCGTGCTCCGCAAAGCCCAAGGTCGCGGTCGAAGTCTGAATTGCTGCTGTCGGACCTTCTGGATTTGCTTCTACTAGATCGACGATGGCTCGAGCTTCTCCGCGCGCTCTCCCTACGAGGGCTACGGCTGCGATGATCATGTGCTGCATGTCGCGAGCTGACTATGTCGCGATCTCGACTCCGTTCTAGAGTGTGAACAACTGGCTTGATTGCCTGGGCTGCGAGTGCGACCGATTTGATTTGCTGACCATGCAGGGCTGCTTGAGGGTCACCTGCTGGTGGATCCATTGCTTTTAGGTAAGCTCCAACCGATAGCAGGGCACCCTCGGCCGTTTTGGGTACTGGTATACCTTCTTCATCCACCGTCATGAACGACGCATCCAGGTTTCGAGTGAGCGCCGATCTATCTCCTTCTGCAGGGTGTGCGAACCTCGATCTACGCCTGGGGTCTGACCCGCCTATGGAGCCAAGGGATAGCTGGCGCCTTCGCACACTCGATATGCTGGCTTGCCTTTTGCGTTTTTCGAGTGTCGCCCTGTATTTTTGCAGTCGAATTGACTCCTGCCAGTTGAAGTACTGGAAGGTCAATGTTTCCTCTGGAGTTGCATCTGCTGGCATCATTGTGCACTCCTTGATGACTTTGTCTGCTTTTGCTACCATCTCGGCAGTGATGGTCAGAGTTGTGACCCCGTCTGGCATAGTTACCGTGTATGGGTATTCTGTAGGCCTGCGGGTGACTGCTGCCGCCGATGTTTCGACGCTGAACGTGACGTAGACCTGGTGAGGTGTGACTCGAGGGCACGTATATGTGATTTCAATGCCCGTCATGGACTCGACATCGTCGTCAAGGCTCATGTCAGAGTTGTTCTGTTTGCTGATCTGTGCGTCGGAGTCGACGTATGTTTCGGGTGCTTCGTCAGAGATGTTTGCACTGTTGGTGAGGAACTCGTGATCAGCGTAGATCTCTGGGCCGACGAAGTCGTCCAGGCAGATGTTGTCGTTCATGTCTTCATTGTGCGTGATGTCGATGTCGACGCTGTTGCTGGGACAGACGTCGGAGTCGAGGACCATGTCGAGTGGCCCGGTTGACTCGATGACACTTTCATGGTATGCAGATTCAACTTCGTCGCCTAGAAGCTCATTTTCTAGGATTTCGTTGAGCTCCCTTGTCGACATGGTTGTGGCAGACGAGTAGGTCGGCGAGATCGGTTTGATTTGTGATGAAGTTGCTGCCAAGATTGATGGTGATGCAGACGCAGTCGATGGAGCCTCGGGTGCCGCAGTCGCGAGTGGATCCATCAAGTCCTGCACACCAAACTTGTCGACGAAAAAACTGAATATCCCAACAGTAATATGCAAACCTGAATCGAGACTGGCGAAGATCTCCCGTGCTTCCGGCGAGTGTGGTTCAATCCTTCGTGGCGAGGCGATCTTTGCTGACGAATTTGGCGAGTGGTCGCCCTTTGATCTGACGTTTGTCGATGTCGCCGGTGACTGGTCGTTGGCGGGTGCGATCGGCGAGTTGCCATTTGGTGATGAGATCGGCGAGTTGCCGTTTGCAAATGCGATCAGCAAGTTGCCATTTGACGATGGAACCGGCGAAACCGTGAGTCCAACACTATTCTTTCCCACAGACAGCGCCAATTGATGAGGGGTATCCTCGGCAAATCCCATGGCTAAGGGCCTAGGGTTGAGATGATGGGGTAGAGAATGTGGTAGAGTTGGTAGTATCGTCGGCTGACAAGCAAGAGCAAAGATTTTACCCAGGTTCAGGCCTCCGGAGAGTAACACCCTACATCCTGCTTGTCTGTTATTGATGTGTGGAGAATATTCGAGCTAAAATGGGGATCCCGGCGAGATGTCGATCTCGCTAGGGTTTTGGTGGTCCGAGTATTGCGTGTCCTTAACCGGCCTCCCTCCCAGCCTTTATATGGAGGCTGGGTCTCAGGAAAATATAACCGACTAGGATTACATACAAGGAAAGTCTAAACCGACTATGGCTTCGCATAACTTGGAGGATACTCCTTCTTGGGCCTCTCTTCATGGGCTTCGGTATGCTTTTGGTAATGGGCCTTAGTCATCACATGCACCAGGTACCCTCATGGTAGGGTACCCGAAAGGTATAACCATGTCACTTGTCGTAATCCCTTTTTCGTTTGGAAGTATCTACCAACATCGTCATTCACTTTGATGGCGACACTTCCTCCGGAAACAAAATTATGTATCATTGCCCGCCACTCATCTGAAAAACCTTTCATTCTGAGTGTTTGTTGCAGGAAAGACCATTTGACTTTATCATAAGCTTTTTCGAAGTCTATTTTTAGAATGACTCCATTAAGCTTTTTCCGATGCAACTCATGCACTATTTCATGAAGGATCACAACACCGTCAAGTATATTTCGACCTTGCATAAAAGCAATTTGAGTAGGCCATGATCAGCCACCGAATTAAGCCTAATAGTAGCGGTTTTAGTGAAAATTTTGAAGGTAACGTTTAGGAGACAGATAAGTCTATATTGCTGGATCCTTTCTGCTCCATTAACCTTAGGCAACAAAATTATCTCACCGAAATTTAGGCGAAATAGTTCGAGTTGTCCAGCATGCAAAGCATGAAACATCTCGATCAAGTCCGATTGGATTACATCCCAAAAAGTTTGATAAAACTCAGCAGGAAAACTGTAACATCCCAAAATAGTAATAAGTATTATTATTCCATGTCAAAGGAAAATTAGCGCCAAGGTATATTGGACCCTTCAAGATCCTTGCTCGTCGAGGAGAAGTATCCTATCAACTGGAGTTGCCCCAAGAGTTGTCAGATTATCATGATGTCTTCCACATTTCCTTGCTCCGGAAATGTCTTGAAGTTCCCGATCAGCCCGATGTTTTTAAGAACATCGTCCACCTCTCCATCGACCTGAACCAAGACTTAACTTATCGTGAGAGGCCCGTCAAGATTCTTGACGAAGATGTTCGTCTTACCCCGGAGGCGCGCGATCAAGTTCAACAAAGTCCAGTGGACTAACCACTCTGAAGAAGAAGCAACTTGGGAACGCGAAGACTATCTTAGAAGCGAATTCCCAAACCTCTTTAGTATCTCAGCTTAGCAAATCTCGGGACGAGATTTATTTTTAAGGGGGGAAGGATCTGTAACATCCCAAAATAGTAAAAAGTATTATTATTCCAAAAATGAGAGCCAACAAAAACTTTTGTTATAATTCATATGTGTTGGTTATGCTTGTTGCTTGTACTTGTTGATTGTGTGTGGTTGAGTTAAATAAAAACTTGGAGAAAAGAAAAAGAATGAAACAAAAATTGAAATAAATAAAATCATGTGACAAGTGTCACACAAATTCTCCAAGTGAGAAATTAAATTTCCTTCCAAACAAAATCTAGTGGAGTGGTTATATGAACACTCCCATTTTATCCCTACAACTTTTCCCTCTCAAAAGTTAATTTCAAAATCTAAATTTAAATTTACATTTCTTTCTTTAACTTTTTCAAATCACAAATTGTGCTTTGATGCACTTGTCAAATAAATAGTTAAACACCACCATAAATCTTGATAAACATATGATAAGCAAATTATGAAAATAAAATTCAAAATTCGAATTTGAATTTGGGGAGGCCACTGTCGAACACCTGGTGGCAATGCCCGTGTTCTTCCCCAAATCCGAATCAAATTCAATCAAATTCGAGAATGGTTCGTCGAATTCCTGGCACCAAATGAACCCTCACACCTCACTCGCCTCGCCGCGCTCGAAGGAGTCAAAGATTTGGGTCGGGGACATGGAGAATCGCCAGGGGACAGCTGCCCGTGCGCCGCGCGCCATGGTCGCCACCGCGGCAGAGGAGGTGTCGACGCTGTGGAGCTCCCATGGCCGTGCCCCCCCTCTCTCTCACCTCTCTGACCCCTCTCAGCGTAGCAGCCCATCCAAAACAGGCCCACACCCGCCGGTGCGCGACACGTCCGTGCGCGCCGCGCGCCGCCCAAACATTCTCAGGCCGTCCCACTCCGAGCAAGCGCCGCTCGTCGCCACGCCACCAAGCTAGCCCCTCTGCACTCGAACACCGTAGCCGCACCCCACCGCCACCTACGGCGAGCCCAAGCACCCCCTAGACCTCTCCCGCGCCGTGTCCACCATGGACCGGACCTCGGGCATAAATACCCCGCCCGAGCCCTCTCTTCTCTCCACACTCCACCACTGCCCCTCCCTTGCTCTCCACCACCTCTTGTGCACCGCCAGGAGGGCGTAGTCGCTGCTGCAGGCCGTGGCTGCAGCGAGCTGCTACTGCCCGTGTTCGTCCCCAAGCTAGCCCGTGCCCGAGGTAGGCGATGACGGCCTCGAGCCCGTGCTACCCCCTTTCTCTCCTCTCTGGCCCTCACCTGCATCACCATTACCACCGCACTCACCCGCCGTGTTTTCCCGATGTTTCATGCACAGAAGCGACGCAGAGGACTCGCCGGAGCCCATACACGGCCGCGGAGGAGGAGACGATCGCCGCCATCGATTGGAGCCACCCCAGCACGTGCCACTTCTCCAGCAAGCTTCCCCGAGCCTCCGCCGTCGTTCTGCATCATTTCCACTGTCCCCGAGCCACCCTAGGTGAGCTAATCGCAGACCTCGCCGTCGCCAGAGCTTTGGCTCCGCTCGTTTTAGCTCACCGCCGTTCGTCGCCGTCGTGGGCGAACGTGGGCCGTTAGATCTCATATCAACGGTAGCGTACCCCTTCGTTTAGTGTATCGCTGACAGGCGGACCCCACTGTCAGCGTTTTAAACATTTCCCCCACGCGCGCAGCATTTCGTTGAGTCACTGACGAGTGGACCCCACCCGTCAGGGATCTCAACATTATCCAGAACAGTTCACTTTTCTAATTTAAATATCTCTGGAAATTCAGTACTGGTATTAACTTTAAAATTTAATATCTCTAGATTTACAAATCCAAATGAAGTAAATTCAATTGTTCTGGAAAGCTTAGGAAATTGTCTAACCAACCCAAGTGGTCTCACTTCATTTAGATAAGTAATAAAAATGTATTATTGAAAATGCCACCGAAGGTTTAAAATCTAAACTTGTTTGTTTCTGATAATATATTAACCCAACTAATCCCAAACCAATTTTGTTAGCTTGGTACTGTGATATATTAGCTTCCCTAATTTTGGTAGAATTAAATAAGTAATATTATTTGTTGACTTAAATAAAACCCTTCTGCACTAAAACAATGATTATTGTTTAACCCAAATGAGTTAGGACCAATTTTGTTAGGTCACATTTAACTAGTGTTACTTAACCCTCAAAGGATTTAATTTTAAGATCAACAGAACTTATTTAGTAGCTAAAACTTGATTATTAAGCTACTAGACTAGAACAATTATATAGGGACTTTGGTAACTCCAATTATCCCAAATCCAATTGTGTTGTCTTCTACACATCAGTAGCTATCTGTAGAAATTTAGTTTGTATTTTTGTGACCAACAGAACTTGAGTTGTGCAATTAAATATGTTCCACTAGTTTTTGCCATATATAAGACCTAAATAAATAATTGTAAATCCAATTAAAATGAAACCAAATTGTGTTGCTTGATGTGTGTAGTGGCTATTTATAGCATCTAAGATTGTAATGTTGTAATGTTGTTTCAGTAGTATGGTGATTGTTTGTGTGGTTTGTTTATTAATTAGACGAGAACGTTGTTGGAGTTATCGAAGAAGGGGAGTTTGTTGAACCTGAAGATCAAGACCAAGGTCACTTTGTCGAGCAAGGCAAGCTACTCTCTGAGCTTGCACTCTAAATATATATGCATCTACTTTGGTAAAATGATTTACTCACAAGGCAATGGTTTTGAAACCTTTTCAAAAAGCATATGGAAACTATTTTGCCACCATGTAGATATATAAGATAGTGTATATCAAACTATAGGATGGGAAGAAAAAGATTGTTTATTTAAAACTCCTTTGAAAATACTTATGTGGTTGTGGAATACCGAGATGTCGGTGTTGAACTGGAAAAAAAATGGAGAATGGAGATGTTTATGAAAAATGCACAGTGTGTCCTAGTACTATGACGACCAATTAACCCGTGCAACCACATTACCTGAGATGGGTAGGGCTTAGCCGGAAACTTGTTTATTTTAGTATGGAGCGCCTCAAAATGCTTAGGAGAACGGTGTTCTCTGAACCAAGTTATCTAGATGCGGGATCCAGTTTGAGTATGGTTCGCTGCTGGTTGCAAACAGTGGGCCTCCTGCCATGGCGCAGTGTTGCTTGGAGAGACCGGATCGATACGATGGCCATCTCCACTGGGTGCCGGGGAGATCAAGTCCCACTGAAGAGGAGGCTCTGTACAAGGGTCGACATAGTGAAAAGCTTTGATCAGGTTATCCGAACCCCCGCATACCGTCGTATGGCGGACCGTGGCCGAACACGGCGGAATGGCCGTTGGTGTGGTGAAAGTGCACCACCTCTGTAGAGTGTAAAACTATTCGAATAGCCGAGTCCTCGGTTATGGACGGTTTGAAGGCTATCCTATGGTCAAGTGCAAGTTTTTGAAAGAATTTGAGTTTTCAAAGAAAAAGGAAAATGGAGACGGTTTTATACAACCATTCCAACGGATCGGTATGAGGTTGTTGGAGTCAAATGGACCATGGCGGGCTATGGTCGGAAAAAGGAGGAGTTTGGAAAAACAGATAAAAATGGTGATTTCTACTAAGATAGTATAAGATTCTTCTTACCTTTTTCAACAAAGATATAGAGATGTTTTAAATAAATAAAAGTCTGGAATTAGTAACAAATAAGTGCATACTCATGTTGGGTAGTTTGCGACTACAATCAAATGTACTCATATTGGTTTCATCCCTGTCTATTGTCTTAGCCAGACTTCAAGGAGCACTATGCCGAGGAGGAGTATGGCGACTTCTACGCGAACTAGGGATCTTCATAAGTCAGCTGCCTGTCGGGTCGGTGTTAGGATATGATGTCTACTACGCTGTATCTTCCGCTGAATATTTTGGTTTGGCCCATGAAGGCACCTATGTAAGACTTGGTCTAAATGACCATTTATGTAAGACTTTAATTTGGTACTGTAATGGATGTAAACTATGGTACTCAGTTCGGATTATGTGCAACGACAGACTGATCACGGGATCGTTGTGGTAAGCATAATCGGGTATTTTGGGCAGCTAGTCCGGGGTCCCCACGGAGCTGGTATCAGAGCCATCCTGACTTTAAGAGACCTTAGATTAGCATGGTCGCTAGATAGAAGTTACAAAAGATAATTTCTAAACATAAAGGAGTGAAGTATTTTTGAAAATTGCTTATCTCCAATCCTCTTACTTATGCAAAATTTTACTCTCATTAAATATTACATTTTCCCTAGTATCCTTAAAATTTTGCACACTTGTCATCTCATTAAGCTTAAAATTTTGCTTACTTGTTGCCTCACTAAAATTTAAAATTTTGTACACTGGTCATCTCACTAACTTAAAAAAATTCTGCTAAAAAATTGTAGATGGCGATCCATTTCACCGAGTTCGTTCACCTTGAGAAGGACGGAAAATTGATGTTCGAGAAGGACTTGTTCGAGCTGAGCAAGCTGTTAGGTCGCCCCGCTCCAGAGTTTAAGGGAGCCCAGATTGACACTCTCGGCAATGGGAACCTGAGTTGGCTAGTGGAGTCGTCTGTTCGGGGGAACATCAAGTCTCCCGGATCCAAGATGATTATCTTCACCACCATGGACGTACACTGGGCCGACGGACTGTGTCGTGCCATGCAGAGGCTGCTGGCCCGACTTTGTGAGGAGCACAAGACGGAGTTGGTGAACTACCGTTTCTGGTTCTACGGTAGGCGCACTGATGATGGATACCCGATTTACTCCCTAGGCTTCGATCTCGTTTTGAGCGCATCTCGCTCAGTGAGAGTCTTGAGCGTGAGGCGGAGCTGAAGCAGGAGAAGGTCGCTCTTCTTAAGAAGAGGACCCTGGTGAGGAGGACCGTCGCCAAGCTCCGCAAGAGAGTGAAGGAGCAGGACGAGATGATTGAGGACATGGAGCGTCAGGCCGACGAGATGGAGGAGGAGGGCGAGGATCTCCGCAAGGAGAACAACGCTTTCCTCAGTGACGACGACGACTACCTGGAGGAGATGGACTATGAGCAGGAGGACGACGAGGCAGAGTTAGTTGACGAGGAGGAGGAGCCACTCGAGATAGCTCTCGAGGACGAGGAGGAAGACCCGGAGGAGCCACCCTACCAGTCCGATGATGACGCAGCAGAGCCAGAGGTTCCACCTCAGTAGGCGAGCGACTTGAGTACTACCGCAGGATTAGGTTGACCCCTCTCGCTAGTCGAGTCGAGTAGAGGTTCTTTTGGAAACTATGTGTTTTGTACCTTAGATGATGTAGGGTGTCGGGGGCTGCCCCCGGGTAGGGCAAAGATGTGGTGTTAAGTGTTGCAAAGAGCTAGCCGGATCAATATAGCCGGGTCACTTGGGCCGGATCTCTCGTGAGAGTCGGTTAGTACTTAACCGAATCAGAGGAAGATGCCAGAGAGGATCCGGTAAAGCTTAACCGAATCAGAGGAAGGAAACCGGTTAAGTTAGCCGGGTTGGTCAGGAAGGACCCGGATAAGGTAATCCGGATATTGCACAAGGGCCAAGTAATGTCAGAAAGGTTCACGGGTGTCTCCTGCCAGAGGCTGAGAAGACAGCCGGGTCAAGTCGCAGGTTTTCCGGGTCGCAAGGCCCTAGGCGCTGACTTGGCCAATTCGGGAAAGAGGATACGACCGAGACCCGGGGGGCTACGGCTGCCATTGCCCAAAGTGGCAAGATAGGCCTGCTAGGGACTTGACGGCCAGGTCAGGTCACGGGATTCCTGGGAGCGCAGCAACCTAGGAGCTGACCCGGCCAATTCGGGAAAGAGGATATGACCGAGACCCGGTGGGCTACACCTGCCATTGCCCAAAGTGGCAAGATAGGCCTGCTGGGCCTGACAGTCCGGCCGTTGGGTTGACAGGGGGCAGAGGCTTGTCCTGTTCCTCTTGTCCATGCCATTATCACTTCCAGCCAGGGGCAAAATGGTAATTCGGTTAGTGTATAAGTAAGCTACCAAATCCTCCAGGAGAGGGGAGAGGCGAGAGAACACAGGCAAAGGAGGGGCGCCGAGAGCTCATTTCCCCACTCCTTCATCTTCTCCTAGAGCTCTCACCATTGTTCTTCATACAGCTCAAGGAGCACTCTGTACTTGTAACCACTTGAGATATAAAGAGAGTAGGCTAGTGCTGCAGTAGGGGTGTTACCTCCACAAGAGGGCCCCGAAGCAGGGTACATCGTGGTGTTCTTTGCTTCTTGGTTCTGCTTGTTCTTGTTTGTTCTTGCGAGTTCTTGGTTGTTCTCCATGCGTGCTTCGTGAGCGCGCAAACCCTCCCCGGATCCCCCAACGTCCTAGCGAGCCCACAACTTAAGCCATCCTATGGCATCTGCCGTGACACCACCACGACAGTTGGCGCCCACCGTGGGGCGCAGTGGCGTTGGCTGGGGTTTCCTTCCGGACGGGCACCGTCGCTGGCTCCGGCGAGCGGGTCCTCTCTGGGCTCGTTTGCAAGATCGGCGAGTTCAACTTCATCAGCGACAACGCGGGGTGCTTCGCCAACAAGCCCTTCCCCGCAGACGGTTTCCTCATGACGCTCGGCAGCTTCGTCACCTACGTCGCCACCGAGCCTGTCCGCGAGTACCCGGCGCAGGTGCTCGTGGCTGAGGATCCTCCCTCTTTCCGCGCAGCTCTCGGACGGCGTAGCGCTCGCCCCGGGAGTAGCGTGGAGGTGATGATGACCGGGCCAAGTGCAGCAGCTGGCAAAGGAGATGCCAGCAAAAGCATGCCCGAGGAGCTGGCCACGCCAGTTGATCCGGTTGGCAAGCCGACTCGGACAGCTAAGTTCCCAAAGGAGAGACCAGATCCGGTTGGCCCGCTTGGCATGTCAAGTAGGGAGGCTCCCTTAGAGGATGTCCTGGAGAAGTTATCTCGGCCAGTGGCACCTGGGGCAGATGTAGAGCTCACTGTAGCTCAGCTAGAGGCAGAGCGCCTGAGGTTGCAAAAAGAAGCCCGGTTAGTGGTGGAGTCTAGGCAAGCCTTTGATAGAGATATGAGAGAGTACAATGCTGCCAATGGTATCACCGAGGGTTTTACTCCTGTAGTGCATCGCTCGCGCAAAAAGCCGAGTTGCGTAACCGGGGTAAGGACCTCAATGACGAGTTAGCTAGAGCTGCAGGATCGAGCTCCAGTAAGGCTACTAGTCATAGATCTGGCACAGGCAAGCCGGTGTATAGCTCCCCGGCTAAGAATCTTAGGGCTGCAGCGGCAGCGCGAGCCGAGTTGAGCACACTAACCGGGGACGCCTGGCGGAAGCAGGCAGAGAGAGTCAATGAGCTAGTAGATGTGTGTAACCGGCAGAATGAGGCTTACCGGAAAGCCAATCCGGATGCAGGTGTTTCTCGGGTAGTAGTGTCGGTTAAGGCTGTTAGCCAGAGATCCAAGGGGCAGGCGTCATCCCCGCACGTCGGAGTTGACCGGGCCCAGAGCGTGAACTCGGGTAAGAGCAAGCAGCTGCAGACCTATGATGCTGAGTATGCCGGCAAGCAGCTAGCCGCTCAAGGAAGAGGTGGCCAAAGTAGAAACAGTGGTGGACGAGGTTACCCGGGAGCTGGAAGGGGCAATTCGGCTGGCCGAGGTCAACCACCTCGTCCTCCTGGGCAGCAAGTGATTGTGCGAGCGCAACAGCAAGGTGGTGGCCAGGCGGGTTACCGCTATGATGACGGAAATTCGGCTATGGCGCGAGCCGGATACCAGACGTATGATAATGCACTTGCATCAAGACTGGGACCTCGGGCATTAGATCCGAATGATCAGCGTCTCAAGTTGGATAGAATTTACCAGTCCGAGAAGCTAGAAGAGCAAGGCCCACCGGGTCCTCCATGTTTTGGACCTCGGATCATGAACGAACCGAGTGTGCCGTTATTTCAGCTTGGCCGAAGCACAAAGCCATATAATGGCAACACAAAGCCACAAGATTGGCTAATAGACTATGTATCGTCAGTGCACATTGCGGGGGGCAATCGCCGATGGGCGGTCCGGTATCTCCCGCACATGTTGGAAGGGCCAGCCCGGATTTGGCTGAACAACTTACCGCCGGGTAGTATCAACTCTTGGATGGACTTGGAGGAGGCATTTTACAGTAATTTCTCCAGCACCTACAAGAGGCCTAACCGACCTCAGCTCCTGGCTGCGTGCAAGCAGGAAGAACGGGAAACAGACCGAGAATTCTTAACTCGGTGGAGCAACATTCGCAACTCTTGCGAAGGTGTCGTGGAGGAGCAGGCGATTTCTTGGTTTGCGCAGGGTTGCCGACATGGCACCCCGCTCTGGCAGAAGCTCCAGAGGGATATGCCCAAGACACTGGCGGAAACGATCCGGATAGCAGATACGTACGCTCTAGGTGATCCGACACAGCCCGCATTGGATGCAGTGGGAACAAGCAGGAGGCAACCGGTTAATAACCGAGTAGGACCATTGAGGCCCAATGACCGACATGAATTCGGTTACAAAAGAAGAGATCCGGATTATAGATACGGTTCAGATCAGGTGGCTGCAGTGAATATGGATCATCCTGGAGCAGGAGATGGTCAGAGACAAAAGACTGAGGGTCCAGCTTGGAGGCCGAATCAAGGTGCCTGGCCAAAGAAGGTGTGGGATGGATCGAGTCCTCCTCTAACCTTTGAGGCAAGATTGGACGGGCCTTGCTGTTATCACACAACAGACCCACGCAAGCCGGCCAATCATTCAACTCGGAATTGTAGCTGGCATCATCGCATTCAGGCGGAGGGTCAGAGAGGACCACCTCAGAGAGGTGCTCCTAGACCGAATTTCAGGCCGAATATGCCTTTAACCGGAGCCAATACAATCCCGGTGAACGCAGGAGCTCCGAGACCGGCAGCCACAAAGCCGGTTAACCTGGTAAACATGGGAGGCAATGACAATGGTGCTGGTCCAAGTCGGCAAGGTGGATACCCCGGTAATGAGTACAAGGAGGCTCATCAAAGTTATGTGGTTTTTGTGACCGAGCCAACTGACAAGAAAAGTCAGCTGCGAAGGGCGAAGGAGGTGAATGCAGTCATACCAGCAGTCCCAAAATACCTGAATTGGTCCGAGCAGGAGATCACGTGGAGCAGGGCTGATAACCCCAGAATTATGCCAAGTCCAGGAAACTATGCACTAGTGGTGGATCCGACTTTGGTAGGACCCAAGCTTAACGTGAGGTTTAGCCGAGTCTTGATTGACAATGGCAGTGCCATAAACATCATGTATCGGGACACAATGGTCAAGTTGGGTATTTCGCCGAATCAGTTGCAGCAGAGCAGTTGTACCTTCCATGGTATAGTACCCGGGGTGTCTTGTTCCCCAATGGGTAAGATCTGGGTAGATGTGCTGTTTGGTACCAAGGACAATCACCGGCTTGAAAGTCTCGAGTTCGAGGTGGTAGATTTGGAGAGCCCATACCATGCTCTACTTGGCCGGCCTGCGTTAGCCAAGTTCATGATATCCACCCATGTGGCCTACCTCAAGATAAAGATGCCAGGCCCGAATGGTATTATCACTGTTGCGGGAGATTACAAAAGCCATACAGTGTGCCACAATCGGTTCCACCTTAGCCGAATCATTGGTGATCCAAGCTGAGAAGAGCAAGATGCATGAGGTGGTGGCAATGGCGAAGTCAGCTCAGCTCGGTGTGCTGGCTATGACCAATCCGGATGGAGGTGCAACATTTGAGATGCCCAAGGAGACAAAGAAGATCCCATTGACCCGGAGAACCCGGAGCGCATGGCCATCATTGGTGCCGGGCTGGATGAGAAATAGGAAAGCGCGCTCTGTCACTTCCTCCGTGAGAATCGGGATATCTTTGCATGGTCGGCTAAGGACCTGCCTGGTGTTCCGAGGGAGTTGGCAGAGCACTCTTTATTTGTCAGGCCGGATGTAAAACCGGTGAGGCAACCGACTCGGCGTCTCTCAGATGATCGAAGAAAAGTGGTGCTGGATGAGCTGGCTAAGTTGCTTGCAGCCGGATTCATTATGGAGGTGTTGCATCCAGACTGGATATCCAATCCGGTTCTGGTAGAGAAGAAGAAGGACGAACCAGCGGTGGTCAAGGTGTGGCGCATGTGCATCGATTTCACCAACCTAAACAAGGCGTGCCCGAAGGATCCATTTCCTTTACCTCGGATTGATCAAGTGATCGATTCTACTGCGGGGTGTGAGTTGTTGTCTTTTATTGATGCGTACTCTGGTTTTCACCAGATACCACTGAACCCTAAAGATCAAATAAAGACTGCTTTTATTACCCCGTACGGGGCGTATTGCTATCGTGTCATGTGTTTCGGTTTGAGAAATGCCGGTGCAACTTATCAGAGATGTATGCAGAAATGCTTACACTCCCAAATGGGCAAGAATGTGCAGGTGTATGTCGATGATATCGTCATCAAAACTAAAGAAAAACACACTCTCCTCGAGGATCTCGAGGAAACATTTGTGAACTTGAGAAAATATCGGTTGAAATTGAATCCGGATAAATGCACCTTTGGTGTCCCGGCTGGAAAGTTGCTCGGTTTCCTTGTATCAAGCCGAGGTATTGAGGTGAATCCGGCTAAAATCCGAGCCATAGAAAGAATGAAATTGCCTAGATGTCTAAAAGATGTACAAAAATTCACAGGGTGTTTAGCCTCGTTAAGTCGGTTTGTGAGTCGGCTAGGAGAAAAAGCCTTGCCCTTGTATCAATTGATGAAAAAGAGCACCGGGTTCACGTGGACCCCGCAGGCAGATTCGGCTTTCAACGAATTAAAAAAGATGTTGTCCACTGCACCAATTCTGGCGTCACCTTTGCCGAATGAGCCAATGCTACTTTACATTGCGGCCACTAACCGGGTCGTGAGTGTGGTCATAGTGGTAGAACGAGAAGAGGAGGGTAAATCCGTGCAGAGACCGGTGTACTATTTAAGTGAGGTGATCTCAACCTCAAAGCAAAATTATCCCCACTACCAGAAGATGACATACGGGTATACCTGGCGGCCAAAAAGTTGAAACATTATTTCCAAGAACACCCGATTACCGTGGTATGTGAAGCTCCAATCGCGGAAATCATTGGGTGCAAAGATGCGACTGGCCGGGTTGCCAAGTGGGCAATAGAAGTATCTCCTTACACCCCGCATTATGAGAGAAGGGATGCTATCAAGTCTCAGGCTTTACCAGATTTCCTTTGTGACTGGGCCGAAATGCAGTATGAGCCACCCAAGCCGGATTACAATTACTGGAAGTTGCACTTTGATGGCTCCAAAACCAAAATCGGATTAGGTGCTGGGGTGGTACTCACGTCACCGAAGCAAGATCAATTGCGATATGTGTTGCAGATTCATTTCTCAGCATCAAACAATGTGGCCGAGTACGAGGCACTGATCCATGGGCTTAATGTGGCCAGGGACATCGGCATCCGCCGAATAGAATGTTTTGGTGATTCGGATTTAGTTGTGCAGCAATCTTCTGGAAATTGGGATGCTCTTGATGCCAATATGGCACTATATCGGTTTCATGTCCAGAAAATTTCAGGATTTTTTGAAGGCTGCGAGTACAAGCACATACCTCGGTTGGAGAACGAAGCTGCTGATGTCCTGTCAAAACTCGGGTCGTCTAGGGATGCAATTCCACCCGGGATATCCTTGAATCACCTAAGGGTCCCTTCAATCAAACCTTCGCCTGATTCCGAGTCAATTTTTATCCCAAAGCAAGAATCTGAGGCTGTCCCTATGAATGTTGATGTCGAGTACATTGGGGAAGACCCGGGGACTGCATGGCGAGACCCGGGGACTGCTAACCGGATCTTAGGAAAGAGGAGCAGAGAAGAAGGTGGTGATAACCGAATCTTAGGGAATGGGCAGAAGCTGATAGAAGAAATAATGGCGGCCGAACCAGTGGAAGTAGATGAGCACTTATTCCCTTTGCATCCAGTACCGGAATGGGCTGAAGAAATCATGAAGTTCATGTCGGAGGGGAGTTTGCCAAATGATGAAACCGAAGCTAGGCGAGTGCAGAGGAGGTCCAAGGCTTACACCATCATCAACAAGGAGTTATACAAGAGGAGTGCAACCGAGGTGCTACAGCGTTGTGTGGAGCCAGCCGAGGGCAAGGAGATGCTCCTTGAGATACATCAGGGTGAATGTGGACATCATTGCAGTACAAGAGCCCTGGTGGCTAAAGTATTCCGGCATGGATTTTACTGGCCCACTGCTCACGCGGATGCAGAGGACATAGTCCGAAAATGTGAAGGATGCCAAAGGTTTGCCAAGCAGACACACTTACCCGCATCGGCACTGAAGACAATTCCTATCACTTGGCCATTTGCTGTGTGGTGTTTGGATATGGTGGGAGATTTCAAGCCGGCTAGGGGCAACATGACACATATGCTGGTGATGGTGGATAATTCACCAAGTGGATAGAGGTGAAACCAATCCGGAAAGTGGATGGTCGTTCGGCTGTAACTTTCTGAAAGAAATTATTTTGAGATACGGATACCCTCATAGCATCATCTCGGATAACGGCACAAACTTTGCTGTCGGAGAGTTTGCTCGGTTCTGCATGAATAAGGGAATCCGGCTAGATATAGCCTCGGTGGCACATCCGGAGTCTAATGGGCAAGTGGAAAGATCAAATGCCCTGGTGTTGGCCGGCATCAAGGCTCGTCTCATTGAACCATTGCTGAAAACTCCGGGATGCTGGATAGACGAGATACCATCAGTACTGTGGGGTCTAAGGACCACGCCGAATCGGTCAACTGGCTATACGCCATTTTTTCTGGTTTATGGGGCAGAAGCTGTGCTACCCACAGACATAGAACATGATGCACCAAGGGTGGCAATGTATACTGAAACCGAGGCAAAAGAGGCTCGGGAAGATGCAGTGGATCTGCTAGAGGAAGCAAGAGAATTGGCTCTATCTCGGACAGCAATATACCAGCAGAATCTACGACGATATCATAGTCGAAAGATCAGCCCTCGAGTGTTTCATGAGGGTGATCTTGTGCTAAGGCTGGTGCAGCGCAGCAAAGGCCGACACAAGTTGTCACCTCCATGGGAGGGACCTTTCATTGTGAGCAGGGCTATGCACAATGACTCGTACTACCTTGTAGATGCACAGGAACCAAGGAAGGATGGCCTGGACAGACCCGGACAAGAAACTAAGAGACCTTGGAATGTAGCTCTGCTTCGACCCTTTTACTCCTAAGGGGCGCAATGTATGTATTTCAGTTTATCATAAATGAAGTTGCAGCAATCCGAGTCTGGACTCGGGGACTGCTTCGTACTCATGCATGTGTTTTTATTACTGTTTTGTCCATACCGTTCGTGTGCCGAATTGCTTTGAACCTCGTCCCAAAATTCAAGTAATGTATGTTGTGTTGTTGATCTCGTGACTCGACTGACAAACACCAAAATGGTAGTCAAGAGCAGAGATGAGGAATGTGGGAAACATGAAAATGGACTCGGGGACTCGGTCCAAAACCGATTCGGCACATGTCGTTTACTAACCCCTGTTATTTATTTTTCGTTTATGTTGAATGATTCTAAACCACAACTCGCATGTTTCAAGTATTGTATGCTATGATTCCTATCTTGTGACTCGACTGTCAAACACCTAAAAGGTAGACAAGAGCAGAGATTCGGCAAAAATAGTAAACAAGAAAACAGACTCGGGGACTCGGTTTAAAATGATCCAACATAAACCTCGTCCGGATCATGTTAAGCAAATTTAAAGTAGTCTCGAAAGAACTTAAAATAGTCTATTACATCTGCTCCCGGCATACCGGGGATTTAACGTTTTTTCACTAAGTTACTTCAGGAAGCAGCAGACTCGGTTGTAGCAGGTTCGGTGGCAGGAGCTTTGGTTGAAGGAACCTCGGGCGCGCGAGCCTCGGTTACAGGAGCTTCGGTTGGAGTAGATTCGGTTGCAGGGGCTCGGTTGCAAGGATGGGCTCAGATGGAGGAACTTCAGGGGTAACCTTGCGTGGAGAGCTTGAAGGCTGGGCGGATTCGGAGGTATCCGGATCAGCTGGAGCTTGTTTAGTAATCTCTGCCGAATCAGTTGCTGGTATCTCCGAAGTCTGGGCCGGAGTTGCTTCGGTATTCTTAGCCGAGTCAGAAGCTGGGATCTTGATAGGAGCGTGTTCGGCAGAGTTAGCCGAATCACCAGACTCGCCCTCAGAATCGGCGTATTCTTCAGCGGAGGCGTCGTCCGATTCCTCTTCTTCAGTTTCTTCTCCATCCGAGTAGACCGGAGCCTCCAGATCAAGATGCTTGGTGCGTGCAAATTCGGCCATGAAGTTGGCGGCTTCTTCACGGATCTTAATCCGGGTAGGGTCTGTAGCCCACGGAGAACCCTCGCGAAATGAGCGCACTTTGGCAAGATCAATTAGCTCATACCAGGACATGATGAATAGCAAAGCTGCGTCAGCACCAGCGCGGGCGGACGAAGACCTCCACTGCTGTAACCGGGTCATTGCTTGATCCAGGTCTCGGATCAGCTCCTCCACAGGCACAACTTGCCGCGCTTCAGGAAACAAGATTCGGTGAGCCTTGAGACTTGCATTGAGCAGACCAATATGGGAATCCTTCAAAGGAGCAATCCGAGCCTTAAGTGCTGTAATATGATCTTCGATGTCCCATGTCTCTGGTAGGGGAGCCTCGGTTAATTTAGCTCTCTCAGCTCGGGCGTTTCTCACAGCCTTGGCGGCTTGAAGCCGGATGCTAGTAAACTCTCCTACAAACAAATAAGCTAATACTGAGTTCAGCGAGAAGGAACACAAGCATATGTATTGGTTAAGAGCAGAAAGAAAAAGGAGATTCGGTGAACTTACGATCCATGTCATCATTAAGGCTAGCAAGTGCAGCAAGCCATTTCGCACTGGCCGCTTTGTGAGCACTCAGTTCTTCTTTAGCCGCTTTGACTTCGGCTTCAGATTCGGCAATGTTCGTTTGAATTTGCTTGTCCAGTTTGGCCCGCTCCGCAAGTCCGGCTTTGAAAGTATCCCGCTCCTTCTGGATTGTGTCTTTTTCACGCTTCAGCGTATCCCGCTCTCCTTTAACCTTGTTCTTCACTTTTTCAACTCGGTCAAGCTCTCGCTGGAGCCGAGTCACCTCTGATTTTTCCTCGGATAAAGCGCGCTTGTGCTCTTCTTCTTTCTTGTCCATTTCAAGACAGAGCCCATCAAAGGAAGTTTGGAGCTTCTGATGCTGATGGGCGAGCTGCTTAAAGAGCTTGCCGCGAGCGGTCATGGTTTCCTGAAAGAAAACAGGCAAATGGCGTCAAAAGAATCTCGGGGACTGGCCCGAGATTAACCGAATCAGTTGGAAAAGAGACTCGGGGACTGGAAGTCCCACGGTGTCCTCGGTTACGGCAACATTCATGATAAGTTTTTTAGAGATTCAAGCCGAATGACTTTCTTACTCGGAGGAGTATCAGTCGTTCGACCCGAATCTCGGGGACTGGGTATAGTACTATTTGATCATGTTGAAATAAAAGCAAGATTCGGAAAAATTTACCTCAAACACCCGGTTAGCTTCAGTGACCGAGGTCTGTACAGAGTGTAATGATTGAAACATCCGACTAGGCCCAGCCGGATGTGGCGCTGAAGTAGAAAAATCTTTGGCGAGGTCAGCATCATTCCAAGCTTCAATGAATTGCTTGGCGGACTCGAGCTTATCGCTGCTCGGAGGGCGGGGATTCGACAGGGACTGGCCGAATCGAATCGCTGATGGGGCGGCAGAAACCTTCTTGCTAGCAACCACCTGCTTATCCGAGGTGGTTGGAGGTGTGCCAGAGGCACCTTGAGTCGGCTTGGGTTGCGGTGACGCACCCGGAGTCTGCTTCGGATGTGGCTCCTTGTGCTGCTTCTCGGAAACTTGCTGTTGCTGTTGCTGCTTCTGCTTTTTCTTCTTCTGCTGCTCTTGATTCAGCAGGGTTTGCGCTGCGGGAGTAGGGCGAGGATCCGGCTTAGGCAAGGATGTAGCCGATGTCTTGGCCTTTTCCTTCTCCAGCTCCTTGAGAGGGCGTGGCCAACTTGAATCTCGGATTGGAGCCGAGGTTTCCTCACTCTCCAAGTCAATAACCGGCTTTGAAATGGGAGTCGGCTGAGGAATATTGGCAGTGGTGACACGCATTGGTGAGGTGGCAGTTCGATCAGGAGACTGGGTTTCCATGACCGTATCCAGCGGAGGAATGGGAGAAGAGATGGATGAATGAGTCTGCGCGGTGATGAGGACATCACTGCATAAAGCAAAGCAAACAGTTAACTCGGATAGATATGACTCGGTTAACAGAGGAAGAAAGCAAATGAAGTTAAGTCAGTATTACCCCTTGGTGGTAGGCATCGGCTTGACGCGATTCAACTTGGAGCCAGACTTCTTTATTCTCTTGGCTTTAGGGGAATCAGATCCGGGCGCGTCACTGCGTTTCCGAGATGTCCCTTCAGCATCTTGTTTGGCTGGAACACAAGGTGGTGACCATGAAATCGGAATAGCGTCGATGGGATCTAAGATCCTGCAATCATCATCTTCCTCGTCGGAGATGTTGTGAATAGTTGATTGCTTACCCTTGCGGACTGGCTTGGCGCGCGGGATAGGCAGATAATCATCCGTATCCGGATCTTCTTCGTCCTCGCGCGGCGGGCTGAGATCCGGTCCCCATTCTTTGGTGGAGAGGTCTCCATCTTCGGTAAGTTGGCGATCAAACAGCTACAGAAAAGTCGGGGCAAATCCGGATTAGGCCGATGCCATTTTGACGAAATATGGTTAGATTCGGAAAATGGCGAACTAACCTGTGGTGGAAGGCGCTCTCGGAAAAACGGCTTTACGCCCCACCGCCATTTATCCGACATCTCGGTGGCGGCAATGGCGTTTACCCGTCGCCTGATGGAGACTTTGTTAAGGTCATGCCTGCTGATCCGGGTAGGATCTAGCACACCACCCATGTGGCATATCTTGTGTTCACGTCTTTGAAGAGGGCAGACCCGGCGACCGATGAAGGTCCGGAGCAGATCATCCGAGACCAGGCCCTTCTTCAGAAGTCCTCCAGAGTTTCATGTACAGTCTGAAGTTCTACAATAGTCTCGGCCGGATTGTATCCGAAGTTCAATTCGGCTGTGGGTGGCTCGATCGTGAACTCGGGCAGATTAAGGGCGTCATGGCCTTCTGCACTCTTCACATAAAGGAAAGACCTTTGCCACTTCTTGACAGTGTCTAGGCCAGTGATACGGGGAAAGATGGATCCCTGCCTTGGCGTGATGCTAACCGGACCGCAAGCAGTCATCAGCTTCGGCTTAGTGCCTGGAATAGTATGTTTGCGGAGGTGGAAATACTTTGCCCAAATATCGACGGTCGGCCAGACACCGAGATAGCCCTCGCAAAAGGAGCTAAAAGCCGATAGAGAAACGAAGGCATTAGCCGGGAGGTGATGAGGCTGTAGGCCAAAGAAATCCAGGAAAGCCCGGAAGAAATCACTCGCCGGCAATCCGAATCCGCGCTCAAAATGCGCTAGAAACACCACACGTTCACCAGGTTCGGGAACCGGGACGAGTTCCTTCCCCGGTTTGCGGCATATAACTTGAGAGGTTATACGCCGGGTGCTTAATAGCCATTCCAGATCGTCCTTGGTCACATCAGAACCCTCCCATCTGCCGGGAGGAAGCTTCGCCATATCCGGATCAATCCTGCAAGAGGTCGGATAGGGCCGAGTCAAAATGAATCGGATAATGGTATAATCGAACCAGATCTAGAGTGATTCGGCTAATATTATCCCGGATGAAACTAGCCGGATTCAGCAGAGAAGGTGATTCGGGTGGCAATCACAAACACCTTCCGCAAAGGTCTAGGGTTACACAAGATCTACTGCAGCAGTAAAAAAGAAAGGAAATCAAGAGTAAAAATATGGTTGAACTGCTCATACGGTGGCAAACAAAACTAGGGCAGTGTAGTGCAAAATCTAGACAGGAGATCTACTAGATGCACTGAGGCTGGGCGACGGACTAATATGCGGATAAATCTACAAGAAACAAATGCGAGTTTCCCGTGGCATATGAACTCCTCGAGTTCGCCATGACCGGAGAAAAAGAAAACTCACGGTGATGACGCGACGGGGAAGAAGCTCGATGAAGGAACGGCGGCGCTGGGCACGGTGCGCGGCCCCGGTCGTTTTCCTCCGGTGCGTTGAGGACGTCTCCGGCGCGGCAAGGTTACGAGGGCGAGATTGCGGCGGCGGCGGTGGCGCAGATGGAAGTTTTCGGAGTGGGGAACGAGCGGAGAAGAAGAGGAAACCCCCTGCGCCCACATTTATAGCGCCCAGCGGTAACGGGCGCACTACTGCACGGTTTTCGGAGCGTCGCACGGTAACTGCATCCTGGAACTCTGTGGCCACTCTGTGGCCGTGTGTTCCAAGCACATGTTGGGCCATAGAATTGGAAGCAGTTGCACGGATCCTGTGTGCCGGTCAACGGAGAAAACGAGAAGACGCGGTCGTTTGGTCAAATGCACTCAAGTACCCGGAGAATCCGGATGAGGTGCTGTCAGTGGCATGTCAGATCAGAGATCCGGATTATGGGGCTTTGCGCAGAGATTCACTGCCAAGTGTCCCGGGAAATCCTGAGACAAGATTATATGATATGAGATTCGGTTAGTGATGTTTATTTTTAACCTGCTACGGCTCTTCAGCCGAGGCTGTAGAACCGCACCAGCTTCGGGGACTACTGTCGGGGGGCTGCCCCCGGGTAGGGCAAAGATGTGGTGTTAAGTGTTGCAAAGAGCTAGCCGGATCAATATAGCCGGGTCACTTGGGCCGGATCTCTCGTGAGAGTCGGTTAGTACTTAACCGAATCAGAGGAAGATGCCAGAGAGGATCCGGTAAAGCTTAACCGAATCAGAGGAAGGAAACCGGTTAAGTTAGCCGGGTTGGTCAGGAAGGACCCGGATAAGGTAATCCGGATATTGCACAAGGGCCAAGTAATGTCAGAAAGGTTCACGGGTGTCTCCTGCCAGAGGCTGAGAAGACAGCCGGGTCAAGTCGCAGGTTTTCCGGGTCGCAAGGCCCTAGGCGCTGACTTGGCCAATTCGGGAAAGAGGATACGACCGAGACCCGGGGGCTACGGCTGCCATTGCCCAAAGTGGCAAGATAGGCCTGCTAGGGACTTGACGGCCAGGTCAGGTCACGGGATTCCTGGGAGCGCAGCAACCTAGGAGCTGACCCGGCCAATTCGGGAAAGAGGATATGACCGAGACCCGGTGGGCTACACCTGCCATTGCCCAAAGTGGCAAGATAGGCCTGCTGGGCCTGACAGTCCGGCCGTTGGGTTGACAGGGGGCAGAGGCTTGTCCTGTTCCTCTTGTCCATGCCATTATCACTTCCAGCCAGGGGCAAAATGGTAATTCGGTTAGTGTATAAGTAAGCTACCAAATCCTCCAGGAGAGGGGAGAGGCGAGAGAACACAGGCAAAGGAGGGGCGCCGAGAGCTCATTTCCCCACTGTGCCTTCATCTTCATCCTAGAGCTCTCACCATTGTTCTTCATACAGCTCAAGGAGCACTCTGTACTTGTAACCACTTGAGATATAAAGAGAGTAGGCTAGTGCTGCAGTAGGGGTGTTACCTCCACAAGAGGGCCCCGAAGCAGGGTACATCGTGGTGTTCTTTGCTTCTTGGTTCTGCTTGTTCTTGTTTGTTCTTGCGAGTTCTTGGTTGTTCTCCATGCGTGCTTCGTGAGCGCGCAAACCCTCCCCGGATCCCCCAACGTCCAAGCGAGCCCACAACTTAAGCCATCCTATGGCATCTGCCGTGACACCACCACGACATAGGGCAAAGTTGTAAGCTTGATGTTGTGAACTCCTTAACCAGCCACATCGCGAAATCATCTTTCCCCTTAGTCGAACCTTTTACCTTGTCTCTTATACCCGGTATGCTTCAAGATGGTGGAAACTCGTCGCACCCCCAACCCAGAGGGAGGACCCTCAGGAGCACCACCACCACCACCGAACCCAACTCCCGCCCAACTTCTTGCGCTTATCATGGAGGAACGCCAAGCTGCCTGAGAAGAGCGCCAAGCTCATCTTCTTACCCTGCAACAGATCGCTGCCGCTCATAACAACAACAACAACAACAACAACAACAATGGTGGCAATGGCAATGGCGAGGGAAACCAGCGATCCACTTTGAGCGATTTCCAGAAGACCAACCCACCCACCTATTCCATGGGACTTCACCCACTGGAAGCCAATGATTGGCTTCGCACCATCGGGAACGATCTGGAAGTTGCTGCTGTAGGAGAAAATGAGAAGGTGTTGTATGCAACCCACTATCTTGCTGGACCTGCATGAGCTTGGTGGGAAGCTACCAAAGCTCTCCAGCAAGGTGGTCATGTTATCAACTGGGATGAGTTCCAGGAGAAGTTTCGCAAGAAGCAAATTCCTAGCGGACTTATCGAGAGGAAGAAGGATGAATTCCGCAGGCTGAGGCAGGGAAGTAAAGATGTGGTCGGATATCTGGATGAGTTTACCGACTTATCTCGGTATGCTCCTGATAACACCGACACCGAGAAGAGGAAGATGGAGCGTTTCCTGAATGGGCTTCATGATGAACTGCAGTGTGCTTTGGTTGTCCGTGACTTCTTTGATCTGGAGTCACTTGTGGACAAAGCCATCCAGTTAGAGACCAAGCGCAAGTCTATGTTTGAAGGTCGTAAGAGGAGGATGAATGTTCAGGAAGGTTCGAGCAGCCAGAAGCCTCGTATCTTTCAGCAGAACCCCAAACCTGCCTATCGACCACCTCAAGCCCCACGCCCCAATTACCCTAACCGCCCAAACAACTTCAACCGCCCCAATGACAATAACCGTTCCGGAGTAAACTTCAACAACTTCAACCGCAATGCCAATGTTGTCTGCTATGAATGCGTCAATAAGGGTCACTACTCCAGAGAATGCCCCAATCCCAAGAGGAATGTTTAGCGCCCCAATGCACCGACACCGAACAATGGCCAAGGCCGTAATGGAAATGGCAAGAATGCTACACCCCGTGGAAATGTTGTTGTTGCCAAGGGCCGTCTACACCACATCAATGCTGAAGAAGCTCAGGATGCACCAGATGTTGTGCTGGGTACGTTCCTTGTCAACTCAGTACCTGCAACTATTCTGTTTGATTCTGGTGCTACCCATTCTTTTGTTACCCAAGAATTTGTTGCTAAGGGAGGTTTAGTCGGGAGTCTCTTACCCAAACCTATGGTCATCCAAATCGCCGAATCCACCGTAGAGACCAAGTTGTTTTGCCCCGATGTTTCCCTTGAGATCAAAGGGGAAAGGTTTCCAGTCAACTTAATTGTTCTGGAAACCCAAGGCATAGATGTTATACTTGGTATGGATTGGCTAGCCAAGTACCATGGCCGAATAGACTGTGCCAGAAGAGTTGTATCCATCACCACCGACAAGGAGGTAGAAGTGGAGTATGTATCCAAAACCACCCATTCCCAACCAGGCTGCCATGAGGGCATAGCTCGACCCACTCTAGATGAGATCCGTGTTGTTCACCTGTTCCGAGATATTTTTCCTGAAGAGTTGCCTGGTATGCCGCCAGACCGGGATATTGAGTTCATAATTGAACTTATCCCAGGAACAGCCCCTATATCCCAAAGACCTTATCGGATGAATCCAGAAGAATTGGTTGAATTGAAGAAGCAGTTGGCAGATATGCTCAGTAAAGGTCTTATTCGCCCAAGCGCTTCACCTTGGGGATCACCCATCATTTTTGTGGACAAGAGAGACGTTACCACATGGCTGTGTGTGGATTATCGCAAGCTAAACGACATAACCATCAAAAACAAGTATCCTCTTCCCAAGATCGAGGATCTGTTCGATCAGATGAATGGAGCCCGAGTCTTTTCAAAGATTGATCTTCGGACAGGATATCATCAGTTGAAGATCAGAGAGACAGACATTCCCAAGACCGCCTTCACCACTCGTTACAGATTGTTTGAATACACCGTGATGTCTTTTGGTCTGACCAATGCCCCAGCCTATTTTATGAATCTGATGAACAAGATTTTCATGGAGTACCTCGACAAGTTCATGGTAGTTTTCCTCGATGACATCCTTATTTATTCCAAGACCGAAAAAGAGCATGCTGAACACCTACGTCTAGTTTTGGAGACCCTCCGAAAGCACCAGCTGTATGCCAAGCTTAGCAAGTGTGAGTTTTGGCTTAGTGAAGTGGCATTTCTTGGATATGTCATATCTGCTGGAGGAATTTCTGTGGACCCAGAGAAGATCCAAGCCATTGTGGACTGGAAAGCCCCAACCAGTGTGACTGAAATCCGAAGCTTTCTCGGACTAGGGGCTTATTACCGCAAGTTCGTTGAAGGATTCTCCAGTATAGCCAAACCCATGACCCAACTGTTGAAGAAGGAGAAGAAATTTGAATGGACTCAGAAGTGTGAAGAGAGTTTCCAGGAGTTGAAGAAGAGGCTGACTTCAGCCCCAGTCTTGATTATGCCAGACGTCACCAAGAGTTTCGACGTGTATTGCGATGCATCACGCCTCGGACTTGGTTGCGTTCTGATGCAAGAAGGCAAGGTTGTGTTGTATCTGTCCCGACAGCTGAGACCGCATGAAGAGAATTATCCAACCCATGACCTGGAGTTAGCTGCTGTTGTTCTTGCTTTCAAGACGTGGCGTCCCTATCTTGCGGGACATCGCTGCGAGGTCTATACGGACCATAAGAGCTTGAAATATATATTCACCCAGAAAGAGTTAAACCTGAGGCAGAGGAGATGGATGGAGTTAATCAGTGATTATGATATTGGAATTCACTATCACCCCGGAAAGGCCAATGTAGTTGCCGATGCACTTAGTCGCAAACCTTGCACCTTGAATGCCTTGATCCAAGCCGAACAGCCAGCCTTGTGCAAGGAGTTCGAAGATTTCGGACTAGAGCTTGTTAGCCACGGATTTCTCACCAATTTATAAGTAGCCCCAACTCTGATGGATCAAATCAAGGAAGCCCAAAAAGATCATGAGAGCATTGAAGGAATTAAGAAGAAGATTTCTCTCGGTAAAACACCTGGTTTTACCGAAGATGCTGAAGGAGTGCTGAAATTCAATGGCCGTATCTGTGTGCTGAATGTCACCGAGCTTAAGGAGTTAATCCTGAAGGAAGCCCATGAGACCCTTATTCATCCACCCCGGCGGAACCAAAATGTACCAAGACCTCCGAGACAGATTTTGGTGGCATGGAATGAAGCGAGAGATTGGTTCCTTTGTAGCCAAGTGTGATATCTGTCAGCGAGTCAAGGATGAACATCAGCGACCCGCTGGATTGCTTCAACCTTTGAAAATTCCTGAGTGGAAGTGGGATGAAATTGGAATGGATTTCATTACCGGACTTCCAAGATCCAACCAAGGCCATGATTCAATCTGGGTCATCGTTGATCGACTGACCAAGGTTGCCCATTTTATTCCTATCAAGACTACTCACACCGACGCTCAGTTAGCAGACTTGTATATTTCAAGGATAGTAAGCCTGCATGGCATGCCTAAGAGTATCGTATCTAATAGAGGCACGCAGTTCACTTCAAGATTCTGGAAATCCCTCCACGAAGCCCTCGGAACCAAGTTAGCATTTAGCACAGCTTATCACCCCCAGACCGGAGGCCAAACTGAAAGAGTGAACCAGATATTAGAGGACATGCTTCGCACATGTGTTATGTCCTATGGATCCAAGTGGGAAGATTGTCTTCCGTTTGCAGAGTTCTCTTACAACAATAGCTACCAGTCTAGTCTGCAAATGGCCCCTTTTGAAGCACTTTACGGCAAGAAGTGTCGTACGCCCCTGAATTGGTCCGACACCGGAGAAAGTAAATTGTTTGGACCTGATACCCTCCATGAAGCTGAAGAACAAGTTCAACTTATCCGCGAGCGTCTCAAAACTGCCCAATCCCGTCAGAAGAGTTACGCTGATCCCAAGCGTCGTGATGTCACTTTCAGTATCGGAGATTATGTCTATCTCCGAGTGACACCCCTTAAAGGAATGCAGCGTTTCCATGTCAAAGGAAAATTAGCGCCAAGGTATATTGGACCCTTCAAGATCCTTGCTCATCGAGGAGAAGTATCCTATCAACTGGAGTTGCCCCAAGAGTTGTCAGATTATCATGATGTCTTCCACATTTCCTTGCTCCGGAAATGTCTTGAAGTTCCCGACCAGCCCGATGTTTTTAAGAACATCGTCCACCTCTCCATCGACCTGAACCAAGACCTGACTTATCGTGAGAGGCCCGTCAAGATTCTTGACGAAGATGTTCGTCTTACCGCGGAGGCGCGCGATCAAGATCTACAAAGTCCAGTGGACTAACCACTCTGAAGAAGAAGCAACTTGGGAACGCGAAGACTATCTTAGAAGCGAATTCCCAAACCTCTTTAGTACCTCAGCTTAGCAAATCTCGGGACGAGATTTATTTTTAAGGGGGGAAGGATCTGTAAGATCCCAAAATAGTAAAAAGTATTATTATTCCAAAAGTGAGAGCCAACAAAAACTTTTGTTATTATTCATATGTGTTGGTTATGCTTGTTGCTTGTGCTTGTTGATTGTGTGTGGTTGAGTTAAATAAAAACTTGGAGAAAAGAAAAAGAATGAAACAAAAATTGAAATAAATAAAATCATGTGACAAGTGTCACACAAATTCTCCAAGTGAGAAATTAAATTTCCTTCCAAACAAAATCTAGTGGAGTGGTTATATGAACACTCCCATTTTATCCCTACAACTTTTCCCTCTCAAAAGTTAATTTCAAAATCTAAATTTAAATTTACATTTCTTTCTTTAACTTTTTCAAATCACAAATTGTGCTTTGATGCACTTGTCAAATAAATAGTTAAACACCACCATAAATCTTGATAAACATATGATAAGCAAATTATGAAAATAAAATTCAAAAATTCGAATTTGAATTTGGGGGAGGCCACTGTCGAACACCTGGTGGCAATGCCCGTGTTTTTCCCCAAATTCGAATCAAATTCGAGAATGGTTCGTCGAATTCCTGGCACCAAATGAACCCTCACACCTCACTCGCCTCGCCGCGCTCGAAGGAGCCAAAGATTTGGGCCGGGGACATGGAGAATCGCCAGGGGACAGCCGCCCATGCGCCGCGCGCCACGGTCGCCACCACGGCAGAGGAGGTGTCGACGCTGCGGAGCTCCCATGGTCATGCCCCCCCTCTCTCTCTCACCTCTCTGACCACTCTCAGCGCAGCAGCCCATCCAAAAGAGGCCCGCACCCGCCGGTGCGTGACACGTCCGTGCGCGCCGCGTGCCGCCCAAACGTTCTCAGGCCGTCCCACTCCGAGCAAGCGCCGCTCGTCGCCACGCCACCAAGCTAGCCCCTCTGCACTCGAACACCGTAGCCGCACCCCACCGCCCCCTACTGCGAGCCCTAGCACCCCCTGGACCTCTCCCGCACCGTGTCCACTATGGACCGGACCTCGGGCATAAATACCCCGCCCGAGCCCTCTCTTCTCTCCACACTCCACCACTGCCCCTCCCTTGCTCTCCACCACCTCTCGTGCACCGCCAGGAGGGCGTAGCCGCTGCTGCAGGCCGTGGCTGCAGCGAGATGCTGCTGCCCGTGTTCGTCCCCAAGCTAGCCCGTGCCCGAGGTAGGCGATGACGGCCTCGAGCCCGTGCTACCCCCTTTCTCTCCTCTCTGGCCCTCACCTGCATCACCATTACCACCGCACTCACCCCCGTGTTTTCCCGATGTTTCATGCACAGAAGCGACGCAGAGGACTAGCCGGAGCCCGTACACGGCCACGGAGGAGGAGACGATCGCCGCCATCGATTGGAGCCACCCCAGCACGTGCCACTTCTCCAGCAAGCTTCCCCGATCCTCCGCCGTCATTCTGCATCATTTCCACCGTCCCCGAGCCACCCTAGGTGAGCTAATCGCGGACCTCGCCATCGCCGGAGCTTCGGCTCTGCTCGCCGCCGTTCGTCGCCGACGTGGGCGAACGTGGGCCGTTAGATCCCATATCAACGGTAGCGTACCCCTTCGTTTAGTGTATCGCTGAGAGGCGGACCCCACTCTCAGCGTTTTAAACATTTCCCCTGCGCGCGCAGCGTTTCGTTGAGTCACTGACGAGTGGACCCCACCCGTCAGGGATCTCAACATTATCCAGAACAGTTCACTATTCTAATTTAAATATCTCTGGAAATTCAGTACTGGTATTAACTTTAAAATTTAGTATCTCTAGATTTACAAATCCAAATGAAGTAAATCCAATTATTCTGGAAAGATTAGGAAATTGTCTAACCAACCCAAGTGGTCTCACTTCATTTAGATAAGTAATAAAAATGTATTATTGAAAATGCCACCGAAGGGTTAAAATCTAAACTTGTTTGTTTCTGATAATATATTAACCCAAATAATCCCAAACCAATTTTGTTAGCTTGGTACTGTGATATATTAGCTTCCCTAATTTTGGTAGAATTAAATAAGTAATATTAATTGTTGACTTAAATAAAACCATTCTGCACTAAAATAATGATAAATGATTATTGTTTAACCCAAATGAGTTAGGACCAATTTTTTAGGTCACATTTAACTACGGTTACTTAACCCTCAAAGGATTTAATTTTAAGATCAACATAACTTATTTAGTAGCTAAAAGTTGATTATTAAGCTACTGGACTAGAACAATTATATAGGGAGTTTGGTAACTCCAATTAGCCCAAATCCAGTTGTGTTGTCTTCTACACATCAGTAGCTATCTGTAGAAATTTAGTTTGAATTTTTGTGACCAACAAAACTTGAGTTGTGCAATTAAACATGTTCCACTAGTTTCTGCCATATATAAGACCTAAATAAATAATTGTAAATCCAATTAAAATGAAACCAAATTGTGTTGCTTGATGTGTGCAGTGGCTATTTATAGTATCTAAGATTGTAATGTTGTAATGTTGGTTGAGTAGTATGGTGATTGTTTGTGTGGTTTGTTTATTAATTAGACGAGAACGTTGTCGGAGTTATCGAAGAAGGGGAGTTTGTTGAACCTGAGGATCAAGACCAAGCTCACTTTGTCGAGCAAGGCAAGCTACTCTCTGAGCTTGCACTCTAAATATATATGCATCTACTTTGGTAAAATGATTTACTCACAAGGCAATGGTTTTGAAACCTTTTCAAAAAGCATATGGAAACTATTTTGCCACCATGTAGATATATAAGATAGTGTATATCAAACTATAGGATGGGAAGAAAAAGATTGTTTATTTAAAACTCCTTTGAAAATACTTATGTGGTTGTGGAATACCGAGATGTCGGTGTTGAACTGGAAAAAAAAAGGAGAATGGAGATGTTTATGAAAAATTTACAGTGTGTCCTAGTACTATGACGACCAATTAACCTGTGCAACCACATTACCTGAGATGGGTAGGGCTTAGCCAGAAACTTGTTTATTTTAGTATGGAGCGCCTCAAAATGCTTAGGAGAACGGGGTTCTCTGAACCAAGTTATTTAAATGCGGGATCCAGTTTGAGTCTGGTTCGCTACTGGTTGCAAACAATGGGCCTCCTGCCATGGCGCAGTGTTGCTTGGAGAGACCGGATCGATACGATGGCCATCTCCACTGGGTGCCAGGGAGATCAAGTCCCACTGAAGAGGAGGCTCTGTACTAGGGTCGACATAGTGAAAAGCTTTGATCAGGTTATCCGATCCCCCGCATACTGTCGTATGGCGGACCGTGGCTAAACACGGCGGAATGGCCGTTTGGTGTGGTGAAAGTGCACCACCTCTGCAGAGTGTAAAACTATTCGAATAGCCGAGTCCTCAGTTATGGACGGTTGGAAGGCTGTCCTATGGTCATGTGCAAGTTTTTGAAAGAATTTGAGTTTTAAAAGAAAAAGGAAAATGGAGACAGTTTTATACAACCATACCAACGGATCGGTATGAGGTTGTTGGAGTCAAATGGACCATGGCGGGCTATGGTCGGAAAAGGAGGAGTTTGGAGAAACAGATAAAAATGGTGATTTCTACTAAGATAGTATAAGATTCTTCTTACCTTTTTCAACAAAGATATAGAGATGTTTTAAATAAATAAAAGTCTGGAATTAGTAACAAACAAGTGCATACTCATGTTGGGGTAGTTTGCGAGTACAATCAAATATACTCATATTGGTTTCGTCCCTAGCTATTGTCTTAGCTATACTTCGAGGAGCACTATGCCGAGGAGGAGTATGGCGACTTCTAGGCGAACTAGGGATCTCCATAAGTTAGCTACCTGTCGGGTCGGTGTTAGGATATGATGTCTACTACGCTGTATCTTCCGCTGAATATTTTGGTTTGGCCCATGAAGGCACCTATGTAAGACTTGGTCTAAATGACCATTTATATAAGACTTTAATTCGGTACTGTAATGGATGTAAACTATAGAACTCAGTTCGGATTATGTGCAATGACAGACTGATCACGAGATCGTTGTGGTAAGCATAATCGGGTATTTCGGACAGCTAGTCCGGGGTCCCCACAAAAACCATCCGGTCCCGGTGCTTTGTTGTGTTCCATTTGGAATACCGCCTTCTTAACCTCCTCCTCAGACTAAGGGGCTGTAAGATGGGCGTTTTCCTCATCGGAAACTTGCGGAATATCATTTGTCCGGGATTCGTCGAGCGAGAAATTATCTGCATCCGGCTCACCAAACAAATTTTTATAGTACTTCGTGATGTAGGATTTTAGTTGCTCATGGCCTTCAATCGTACCCTCCTCCTGTATAAGAGAATGAATGAGTTTCTTTCTATGTCTGCCATTAGCTAGACAATGAAAGTATCTCGTATTCGAATCTCCTTCCAGAATGAATTGGGCCTTTGATTGTTGATACCATTTTAACTCCTCTTCACGAAGAAGACCCGCCATCTCTACATTGGATCAATTTTTAAGATCAATCTCTTGTGTTGACAGCGGTCTGGCTTCCGCAATAGCCTCTAATTCATCAATAATAGATGACAGATGAAGCTTCTCATTTTTTAGATGACCTACCATATGTCTAGCCCAACCTTTTAGGTGTTTACGCAATGCGCTTATTTTTTTATTCCACCTTTGGATTGGAGTAAGCCCAGGCACCGGTCTTTCCCACACCCTCTTAACCATTACGAAAAAACCTTCCCTATGCAACCAACCCAATTCAAATTTGAATTGGTGTTTACAAGATGGATTAGGTGTTCCCGTGGTTAAAAGTATGGATGCATGATCTGACAACGCATCGATACGTTCGAGGACCCGTACTGAGACCATTGGGTATTTAATTTCCCAATCCGAGTCCATCAATACACGGTCCAACTTTTCGTATGTTGGCTCTGGGAGGCTGTTAGCCCAAGTGTACTGCCACCAATCATCGATACCTCTCTTAGACTAAGGCTATCAATTACAGCATTGAATAAGAGAGGCCATCGGTTGTAAAATCTGGCTCTACTCTTCTCATGTGGAAACCTTAGCAAATTAAAATCTCCACCTATAATAATAGGATATGGATTATCTTTTACCAGGTTTACCAGCTCTCTGAGAAAAGCAGATTTATACTCATCTTGGGCGGCACCATACACAGCGACTAGAGTCCATGTGAAGTTATCGGCTTTGTTACGGATGTGGAGCTTAATAAGAAAGTCCCCATCCGAACTAGCCAACACATCCATAGTCTCTGTTCTGACGCCTAGTAAAATGTCACCCGACCTACCACGTGGCGGACGGGACTTCCATGTGAATTCTACACCGAATAGAATCAGCAATACGAGCATGTTTAGCCAAGTCCCGAAGACCTCTGCTATTCTTGAATATGCCATTCATCGGGAACCAATTGGAGATGTGTTAATCTTCGCCTTTTTACGTGGCGTTTTATTATTATTTTTATTTTCTTTAAGAGAGTCAGCTTTGGACTTACGGCCAGACGCCTTCAGGTCATATAATGAGCTGAGCACCGCCTCATCAAAGCCACCCTCCGATACGTCACCCACTAGATGTGAGAGGAGCTGGACATCAATTGTGTCATGTTGCTCCTTCTCATCCATGTGAGGAGTAAACGACTTGCACGAGTCTTTTGGGATGACTATTAACCGGTCATACTCCAATTTCCTCAGTGCATTAGTCGACATCGCAATAGTAGAAACATTACAACCCAAAGAAACTCCTACACTATTCAGTTTAGCTAAAATGCTTGAATTTGAAAACGCAAGAAAAGACTTTGGCGTGTTTTCATACCAGCATTATCAAGGTTCAGTTCAGCTTTATGCCGCATCGCCTTCATCATGGAGTCCTCGTCCGTACCAGAGGTCCCGTCCACCGCGACGGAATGCCTCTCGCTTCTCCTCAACGGAGTCGACACCGGAGGGAGCAAGGTTGGGGTAGAGCCTCCTCCTAGCTTCAGCTCATATGCTGGTATCGTCGAAGAGTCGGTGTCGTCGGCGTGCAGGTCCGCGAGGCGCTGCTGCTTCAGAACAGCAGCCGAAGGTATCACCTCCACTGGCTGTTGCACAAGAGCTGCAGGCGGCTCTACTGCCGAAACAACAGCAGCAACCTGAAACGGAGAGACGGGACGGTGGCCCACCTCGCCCTGCTGCGAGGGAGCAGACTGCCGGCCCATCCCGTCCGGTCCATCGTGTTGCGTGGTAGCGTCACCATAGTCCAGCGCACCTCGCTGTGGGGAAGTCGACCGGCGGCCCGGTCCAGGGGAGCAATCGGCCGCCGTGGGCGACAGCAAGCTGCGCATCGCCAGCGGGCCATCTCCAGCGGGCAGCGGGCCATGCTGCATGTTCCCGACCACCCTGGGCGACGTCGAGCTGCCCATCACCTTGGGTCGCGCAACATCCAGCCCAGGACAGTCAAGCAGCATCGGAGAGCTCTCAGTCGCAGTAACAGACGGTGAGGTTGCTGTACTCATGCCCTCGTACCTCGCACTCGCCTGATGAAAAGCTCCATGAGCAGCCGGTGTATTGACAAGCTGCGCCACTAACTCTTTTCCTCTTGGGGTTTGGGGATGAGGATTAAAAGGTGTAACCGCAATGCCAAGTAGGACATCCGATGACCCTAGCAATCCAAGAGATGACCCCCAGGCCCCGTAGCATTAGCTTGGGGCATGTGAGTGTCTCCATCCGCGGACTTTGGAGGTTCATTCGATTGTGGTTCATCACGGTCATTTTCCTCGCATCATCATCCTTCTCGTTTCGCCGCCATATGAATGGTACAAAATCTGGCTCGGCGATGTAGTCCTTAGCCTCCTTGTTGAACCCAAATGAGTACCCCTTAAGGATGACAAAGGCATCAGTTTTGACGACCCTTGTCTCAAACAGGTTGGGATTGCGGAAAGCCACCAGGATTCTGACCACATTGTGACGGCGGAGTGCCAAAAGGTCCACATCCATGGTCTTGCCAATGAGAGTACCCACTGCCCATAGACCCAGAAAGTGACGATCCGTGTTTGGAACTCCAGAAACATGTACCCAAGTCAGTGTCAACTCCGCCGTAGGCAAGACCTCCTCCGGTTTCCAGGTGTCCAAAGAAATCCACGATTGCTGCTTAGGCACCCCTATTTCGGTCCCATTCATCCTGTTCAAATCCGCAACAGAAGGAAAATTAACCAAATAAGAATCTTCCTTATGTGGGATAGCCTCCCAGCGCCACCTAGACTGCAACGGACAAAAGCGAGCAAGCAAAGCCTGAATCATCTCTGCAGACACCAGTGATACGTCTCCAATGTATCCATAATTTCTGCTGTTCCATGCTTATATTATACCATTTGCTACATGTTTTATATACACTTCATATCACTTTTATGCATTTTCTGGGACTAACCTATTAACAAGATGCCACAGTGCCAGTTCCCTGTTTTCTGCTGTTTTTGGTTTCAGAAAGTTACGTCTGGAAATATTCTCGGAATTGCACGAAACAAAAGGCCAGGTCCCTATTTTTCCAGCACGTACACGGAGTTTGAAGGAGAGACGAAGGAGAGCCACGAGGTGGCCAAACCACACCCGGGCGCGGAAGTGGGCCCAGCCACGCCTGCCTATGGTTTGGGCCCCTCGGGGGTCCGCCGACATCGCCCCTTCGCCTATTTATTCCCCGAGACGCGAAAACCCTAAAACACCGAGCCTTTCATCCAGAACATATTCGCTGTCGCCGTCGTCGTCAACCCTAACTCGGGGGTTTCTGAAGCTCTTCCCGGCACCCTGCCGGAGAGGGGAATCATCACCGGAGGGCTCTACATCGCCATGCCCGCCTCCGGAGTGATGCGTGAGTAGTTCATCCTTGGACTATGGGTCCATAGCAGTAGCTAGATGGTTGTCTTCTCCACTTGTGCCATCATGTTTAGATCTTGTGAGCTGCCTATCATGATCAAGATCATCTTATTGTAATGCTACATGTTGTGTTTGCTGGGATCTGACTTATATTGATACCTATGTGGAGCTAAATATTATATTATCATGTCTATGTCATTTTTGATCTTGCATGCTCTCCGTTACTTGTTGAAGCCTTGGCCAGGTGAATACTTGTAACTCCAAGAGGGGGTATTTATGCATGATAGTTGGGTTCAACCTCTATTTAATGTGGGATAGTGACATCAAGTTCTAAGGTTGTAGATGTGTTGTTGCCACTAGGGGTAAAACAGCAATGCTTTATTCAAGGATGAATGTATTGTTTACATTACGCACATTACTTAATGCAATTGTCTGTTGCTTGCAACTTAATACTGGAAGGGGTACGGATGTTAACCGGAAAGTGGACTATTTAGGCATAGATGCATGCTGGATAGCGGTCTATGTACTTTGTCGTAATGCCCAAATGAATCTCATAGTAGACACCACAGCTCACACATGCATATTATATGCACTTATCAATTGTCAATTGCCCAGCTGTAATTTGTTTACCCAGCATGTTAGTTATCTTATTGGAGAGACACCACTAGTGAACTGTGGACCCCCGGTCCATTCTTTTACATCTGAAATACAATCTACTGCAATCATTGTTCTCTACTGTTTTATGCAAACAAACATCATTTTCCATTCGATACGTTTAACCCTTTGTTTTCAGCAAGCCGGTGAGATTGACAACCTCACTGTTAAGTTGGGGCAAAGTAATTTGGTTGTGTTGTGCAGGTTCCACGTTGGCACCGAAATCCCTGGTGTTGCGCCGCACTACATTCCTTCACCAACACCTTCGAAGCAAACCTCGTTTTCCTACTGGTCCGATTAAATCTTGGTTTCATACTGAGGGAAAACTTACTGCTGCACTCATCATACCTTCCTCTTGGGGTTCCCAACTGACGTGTGACGTACAAGCATTGTTTCTGGCACTATCAACCTAGAGCCACCAACCGGCTCACCGGTCACTGTCACAACGGCCACTGGAGAAGAACTCGGAGCCAGCTGGGCCTGTAAATACCGTTCGGGAGGTGGCTGAACATGGTATCCTCACACCCAATTCCTGCCATACCAGCGTACGGCTTCGGCATCCTCAGAATGGGACAACGAATCGTCGGGTGCACAACCTTGTCACAAATGTAGCAATACCGGTCCACCGAACACTCCTTTATCTCATGGGAATCAACCTTACAGTTCGAGCATCTCTTCCGCTTAGTCGCGGGAACCGTTGCGCCTACTACACCAGCCGTCATAGTCTCAGTCGCAAGCGCGCCTGGTGCAGCGATACCCGGCGCAGCGTCAATCTGACCTGACCCTGCAGCTGTCGGCTTCGCCGTCCTCTTTTTCGCTTCTTCTTAGCTGCGGCAGTACCAACCACAAACGGCACCGTGGTTACCGTCGACGGAAGGATCACTGCCGGCATTGCCCCCACCGGCGCACTAGCAACCGCCCCTGGCGGCCCCGCACCATGCGCGGCAGAAGCACGTGCAGCCACCCCCGGAGCCACCGTAACTTGCACCATCGAGGTCATCGGCCTTGCAACATGGCCGGTCCCTGGCCCTGCGGTACGGCCGAAGATCATTGGCGGTCGAGTCATCGGGAGCTAGGCGGCACCTTGCTGGCCTTCTCCCGGCATCCCATGCGAGCTGCCCGAGGCCGCCATTGCCGCCGGAGCCGTGAGCAACGCCGCGAACGAGCGCGCGAGCGGCGAGGTCCGAGGCGTGGATAGTGGGCACAACGAGGGACGCATGAGTGGTGGCGAGATGGTCGTCGAAGGCGGCGACGTCGAAGGCGGCGGCGTCGAAGATTCAGCGGTCGAAGGCGGCAACGTGCTGGACCGGTTGGTGTGTGGAGACGGGGAGGTCGATGCGGCGTCAATTACCCTACTCCTGGAGTCGTCCACCATTCTCCACAAGCCCGCAAATCGACGGGCCAGATGAGCCCATGGCGATGTACAACCCGGATCCGCCAGTGGCTGGGGCCCAGTTGTCAGTGGAACGTGAGTTTGAACTCCCGCTGCATCTCCGTGATCCACAACCACCGGATCGGGCACCTTCGCCGGCGGGCCGCCGCCACCACTACCGTCAGCAACCTTCGAGGGCGGCAAGAACATGCCGAGCACCGCCGGCAGCGAGATCCGCGGGCGTGGTAGAGGACCGCGCTAGCCGGTCTTGACCGGCTTCTTCAGCGCGGCGCCGGACGCCGACGCCGGTGATGCAGACTTGCCCCGCCCGGACCTGGCCGGCGAGCTCCCCTGGACCTGGAAAAAGCTTGACGGCATCCCCAACTCAGGCGCGGGCTGCAAGTTGCCGTGTCCGGACGTCGACGGCGAAGTAGATGACCGCTCCCAAACCCTAGACGCCGGCGTCGGGAAACCGATTTCATTCCAAAACTCCTGCTGGAGTTCCTCGTCCGACCGCCGTTCCTTCTTCTTCGTCCAGCACCTCCAGCGCAGCCTCGAACGGCACCTCGGAGTGACACTCATCGTCCGACGAGTCATCCTCAAGGAGTCAGGAGAAGCGCGAGCCGCCGGAGTTTCCGGCCGGCGTACCAGACGAACGCTCCGGCGAGAGCCCGTTGGGCGGTAGCGTTAGGCGCCGCCGGCGCGCGGCTCCAGTCGCCCTCCCGTCTCCAATCCTATCTCCCATCCTCTTCGCCAGGAAGCCTGTCAAATTTTCCAAGACTACACCATGCAGAACGGATCAGATTCCAGTCGATGGATCAGAATCCCGCTTGCATAAACCACACAAGCGTCCAGCACAAACTATCTTTACTATTAAAGCAGTCTTTGCAGTGATGGTACGTCCGGTGGTGTTCCGTGGTAGGTCGCTGAGTGGCGATTGCCGTACGTCGCCCCCCTTCTCGCTCCCGCAGGAAAGAAAAAATCGCTGCAAAAAAATTGATGCTCGTCCTCACCCTTCTCCCCACGATCTCATCTCCTCTATCTGGAAACCACCCCGTCGTCCTCTCCTCACACCGCACGCTAAGCGATGACGCCACAGGCCCACAGGAAGAAGCGCCGACCTCACCCTGGCCGCGGGCCGCCAGCCGTGTGACCGCACCACGCACGGCGCGCGCATCTGCACCGTCCCCCGCCCCCACCGCGTCCCCGCCCTCGTTCGCCGCGGGGGCCATTGAGGGCATACCCACGGTCATCGTCGCCGAGAAGCTCGGCGCCTCGAGGCTCACACTGCTCCTACGGCCTCTCCCCCGAGGAGCTCGCGCCAAGATCCCGTTCTGCGAAGCGCTCATCGTGCGCTCGGGGAACGCGGTCAGGCCAACATGCTATAAGCGGATTCGTTTGGCCAACGCGCAGACCATCCCCTGCCTGCCACGCCGCAGTGCCCAGCCTACCGCGCCGCCAGGGACCTGCTCCGCCACCCCCACGGATTCGTGCATCAGGCGCCACCGCGTACATACTGCACCGCTGCCACGGCTCCTGTTCCGGCCTAGTCGCAGCTCGCACGCCGCCACGGTTCTGCCCGGGTGGAACGTACGACAACCTACCCGAGCTCCGATGTGCTCCCGCCGGCGTGGCTCCCTAGCTCGCCGCCTTGATCTTGGGTGCCGCCGCCACAACAGTCGTAGACATGCCCACCTCGAGCTGCTGCAGCGAGGGTTTGTAGGTAAGCCTGTCGATCTCCTGCTTCGCCGTTCAGGACGCATGAAGCTATGTGACTATGTCACCTGCACTAGTAGGAGAATGCCATTCTGTGGCGCACCAAAAAGACATTCCGTGGCGCACCCGAGAATGCCATTATGTGGCGCACCAAAAAGACATTCTGTGGCGCATGGTGGGTGCGCCACAGAAGTGTCGCCACAAAAATATTATTTCTGTGGCGCACCAAGCCTGTGCGCCGCAGAAATATCACTATTATGTGGCGCACCCAGGCCGTGCGCCACAGAATTACTTTCAGTGGCGCATCACAGTGGCGTGCGCCACAGAAATAAAAACCAGTGCGCCACAGAATAGTCGTATACATATTCACAATTTGCTGCTTCCCGCTGTACAAATACAGGTATATTACTGTATTTATACAGAAATACATGTATCAATCAATGTTTCCTACTAGTGGCAGTATCAATACACATCAGTAGTAATAAATAGACAAGTTTAGACAACTAACATGAATTACATATAATACATCTTGATAAAACGGTTCTAGCCAGGTTTAGAAAAGTAATTTAGTCAACTAACTAGAATTACATATAATACATCTCGATCGAGTCGCTAGCTAGCAAGATAAGTTTCTCTGGTTCATTCTCCCTTCTTCTCGTCCCAATACATCTCAAAGTTCTTCCAGAAGGTATCCTCGTCCTCGCTATCGTCGTCCTGAGACGGAGCCGCACCGTGTGAAGGACCCGTCGATGACGAAATGTCTACATCCTGTAAACCGAACACCTGGCGCTTGTACGCCATCAGATCCGGCTCCTGCTGCAGCAACTGCCTCACCAACGGGTCGTCATGGGGCAGATGTTCCGCCGTGCAATCTGCGTCTGAGCCATGCGGTGCTCCCTCTCCATATCCTTGGTAATCTGTCTGATCCCCAACGGTGCTAGTTCGTCGACTAGATGAAGTTGAGCTTCTTTAGTGCACGTTCCTCTCCGTACTCGTGCATGCAGCAGTAGTCGTACGCGCGTGCCGCCTCCTCCTCGGTCGGCCACTGCCCGACCCAGCGCTTCATCTTGCCAATGTGGATCTGGCACCCGTACATGATCGTCCCATCGGCCCTAGGCCTCACCCTTACACCTGTATATTGAGACATATCTTCCTGAAAATAAAACACAATACCCAACAACATCACATAAACACATATTCACATCTGCCGGTCGACAACAAACACAATACCACATCCACATCTCCATATGTCCTATTTTTAGCAAAGTCATGTCAAAATTCACGAAAAATTTCGGCATGACCTTTGCTAAAAAAGGGACATATGGAGTACCCGAATTTGCCGGAACAGGGCCTCATGGGTACCTGCAAACATTTCACAAATCAGGTGTTTTGCTGTCGCATGCTTGATCCACACCTCACACAAGAACAAGGGGACTGGTAAGTAACTACTGTACAATAAATCTCCTATTTACTGGACATCAATTTCCTTGTGAGAGAACAGCCCCTGATGCGTTTACTCGGAAGTTTTTTCCCAAATCAAGAGACGTTAACTAGTAATGACCTCATTAATAGAAAAGAACCACAACTCATGCTAACTCCAGCACCTATTAGTTTCAGCTTTCTCTCCAAAATGGTTGATCTATCGATTGATACCCCAACATGGTGTTGCAAATGACACCACGTCCCGTTCATTACACAACAGAAGAGACTAGCTAGGGCTGAAAATGAATTCAACGGAGAACTAACTAATGCAACAGTTTCAGATACGAAAGTGAAAGACCCACCCAACGCGCTCAGATTATTATTACAGGGTTTGGAGACTATCTAGCCTCTACGGGTAGTATCGAGCCTAGTTGGAGATTTTTTTTTGCAAGTTTCTGTTGAAACCAATCTGAACACGGGTTGCAACATTACCAATCGAATGCCCCACGAATCTGGGAGACGACACTAGATCACTCCTAACCAGTAAAAGACGCACATCATTGAGTCTCCAGCCTAGGGTCCCTAGAGATAAGACAAGATCGATGTATCACCGGCTGACACTAGTAGAAACGAGACCTTTTGACCAGGGCCGATTTTGCCTCTAGTCCCGGGTGGCTTAAGACCCGAGACTAGAGGGGGGCACTAGTCCCGGTTCAAACGTTTTTCACTTGTCCCGGGTCGTGAGGGAGCTCTAGTCCCGGGTCGTATTACGACCCGGGACTAAAGGCGCGTGGCAGGGCTGCCGCAGGGCGTGGGCCACGCGAGAACCTCTAGTCCCGAGTTGTATTACAACCCGGGACTAGAGGTGGAGCTTTTGTCCCAGGTCGTGGTACAACCCGGGAACCAATGCTCTTCCCCCACGAGACCAGTCCTCTGCATATATATTGCATTGCCCCTGCTCGTTTAACATGAAATAATTCATATCTTTAAATCCGTAAATTAAAATTGAACAAATAAAATGTCTAAATCGATTAGAAAAATGAGAGGAATCCAAATTTAGCAATTATATAATCTTTTGCATCACAAGAACTCATTTAAATAGGATAAATTACTTTCAAAAAATCAGCACAAACTCATTTAACTAGACGAAATTATGTAGAAATCAAGAAATCCTAATAATTGAGGATATTCATAAATTGTGGATTACTATTTGTGAAATTATATGGGTGTCATTTTGCACCATATATTTTTAGAGGTTTTTTAATTTATTTGATTGTTTTCAAAAAGCGATCAAAATGACCACCATGACTCTTATCAAAGAGGTCTAGGGTTTCACCGAAGCGGGGCTCCGGAGCGTTGGAAACCCCACCAAAACCTAGCTGGTTCCATATCATACGTATATAATTGTTTGGGTGTTGTAAATGTCTAATATCCTACTCCGGTGTGTGACCGGCTTCACATTCTCTCTAGTAAGTTGGTGGACTTATAGCTGAAAATTCCGACTTCGGGCGAAACAGAGGGAATGTCTGCAAGAGTTGGGTGGATCTTGGTTTTGTATGTTCATATTTCCTAACGTAACACAACCAAGGAAAAAACTCCACTGGCCTACCCCTTTCGACTCCGTTCAAAGGGGTATATTGGAATTTTGACTTTTTTCCAACGGGTCCAAGGTTTCACCGAAGCGGGGCTCCGGAGCGTCGAAAACCCCACCAAAACCTAGCTGATTTCATTCCATATGTATATAAGTGTGTTGGGCAGTGTACATGTCCAAGATCCTACTCCGTTGTGTGACCGGCTTCACCGGCTTTACTTTCTCTCTAATAAGTTTGTGCACTTATAGCTGAAAATTCCCACTTCGGATGAACGGAGGGAATCTTTGCGAAATTTGGATGGATCTTAATTTTTTATGTTCCTATGTCCTAACTAACACAACCATGCTAAAGGATACCTTTTTTAGGGGGTATTCACTTTATTTGATTTTGTTCGAAAACCGATCAAAATGGCCGCCATGACTATTCATCGAAAGAGGTCAAATTTTCTAACTATCAATATTTCTGTGATGCAAAATATGATATGTATAACATATTTGAATTCCTCTCATTTTTCTAATCAACTTAGACATTTTATTTGTCAAATTTTGATTTCCGGATTTAAAGATATGAATTCTTCCATATTAAATGTAAAAACATAAATTAAAATTCATTTTATTATTATTTATCCAAGATATACTATTACATAATCATTGTTACTTATTCAAACAAAGTTTTAAAATTTAAACAATAAAAAGGTGTAACATCGTAACCGAGGGGTTAATATGATTGATAAGATACTAGTATCAGTAAGTTCTCATTTCTCATTTAGAAGCTAACATGAAAGGAACTCAAAAGTTAAGCATGTTGGGACTAGAGTAGTCTGACGATGGGTGACCCAGTGGGAAGTTTGACCAGAGCAATTACTTTGACTTAAGATTAAGTGTATAATTCAAGATTGAATGAGTGTCTAAGTGAAAAGATTCGAAATAGAATTAAAATAACACGAGACTAAAAAATCAGAATTCCTTTTTTCCGGGTTGGTAACCTTTAGTCCCGGGTGGTAGGTCCTCCGGCCCAGCAGCTACACGATAGCCACGTGAAGCACCTTTAGTCCCGGTCGTAACCCACCCGGGACTAAAGGTTGGAGGCCTCTAGTCCCGGTTGGCATGTACCGGATGCCAATCCGGTCCAAGAGGCCTCTACCACCCGGGACTAAAGGTGGTGTTTCCACTAGTGTGAGGAGATGGATCGTTGCATGCGGGGAAGGAGGACGACCTGTGGGCGCCGGATCTGGCGGATGGATGGCGGCCCTGAGCTGTGGGTGGCGCAGTAGATGGAGGTGTCGCGTCGTGCTGGCCGGCAACCCCTCTGCGGCATGCAGCGAACTCCGTCCGCCACGCTCGCGGCTGGCATGGCGACCGACGCCGCCTAGACGCCAAAGATGGATGCTTCTACAATCGCAATCGTGCGCCTGGGCTAGAGTTTGTGGGGACGGGGGGCGTGGAATCGGAAGAGGAGGACTGCGGCACGAGGGTTGTTGCTGCTGCGGCGGCGCTCCGGTGGACGGGGAAATGGGGCTGCGGTCGCCGTTCCCCCTACCCCCCACCCGAGACAGAGAGACGAGTGAGGACGGCGCAGCCCCTACTGCCTACCGAGACAAAGAGAGGAGAAAGGAGAGGTACCTGTTCAGCCGCCGCCGCCGCCGTGTCCCGGATTTGGCGCCGCCGCCTAGTTCACGAGAGGGGAAGAGGAGAGACACGGGGAAACGTTTTGGAGGTTTTCTCTCAGTGAAGCATTAGTGCTGCATGCGCCATATCATGTTTTTGTGGCGCACCATGCTGCATGCGCCACAGAAACATGTCTTTCTGTGGCGCACCACGCCGCATGCGCCACAGAAAAACCACCGATGCAATATGCGCCACAGAAATGGCTTATTCTGTGGCGCATCCAGATAAATGCGCCACAAAAATGTCACCAGATTTTTGTGGAGGCGGGACCCACCTTATTTCTGTAGCGCATGGCTGTGCGTATGCGCCACAGTATTCTGTGGCGCATTAGGAGCGGTGCGACACTGAATTTCTTTTGTGGCGCATGGTCAGTTTGGTGCGCCACATATACTGAATCCACAGAAAGTCAGTTTCCTACTAGTGCTGCTGCGACCACACAGAGCTAAAAATGCTGCTGCTACTCGGACTGAGTGCTCTGTTTTGCTTCATTTATCCAAACTAGCAAAAGGACCCGTGCGTTGCTACCGGAGTGAAAATCTAAAGTATTTAATTAGTTTTGACAGTCATCCATTATGATTTTATTATGCGGTATTATGTCATAGACGTACACTATTGACTATTCTTTATATGGGTCTAACCGTGATAACAGAAAAAATATTTCATAAGCCAACCACTTGATTAATTAAGCTATCAAGTGCATCATAAAAGATAAATCCAATGGTTGAATAATTTATGTGGTTGTGTATCCGGTCACCCAGCTAACAACATGTATATATTATTTAGAAGAATTAGATGTCTAGCAAAAGCTAAAAACGCACAAGTTTGTTTGAAGGAGATAAATATGCATATGGAAGCTGGGTTCATATCTTAGCATAACAAGATCAGAATCTCGCGTGAACTCTAACTGATGAATAACAGACATGACCGTCTTATAGGATATTAGTCTTATTAAAAAAAACCTGATCAAGTAGTTCATTTGCGCTACTAATATTCAGTTCTTGAGAACAAATGTGTACAGACTACAGAGTGGTGCTCACTACCAGCATGCGAAAGTGCAGAGTTTACTCTGTTCATCGTGTAATTCAGCTTGTCGAAACCAAAATTAGAGTATTCAGGCCGACCGTTTTTCAGCGAAGCAGATTCAGGAACAGAGCCCATACGGTGCAATAGGAAGTACCGCAGTGGTGCGAAAGCGAATAGCGTCCATGGACTGAATCTTTGAAGTAGCCCAGCTGCCTGCCCAGCAGTGTCACCATTATGCAGAGGTTCAGATGTAGAGTTATAACAGCCACGAAGCTGACCAACTAATTGAGCTTCGAGAAATTATTCGGCCGGTGAAGATTACAAGTGAGCGATGCGAGAATGAAGAACGCGAGCAGCCAGAGCGTTGCAGCGTGCACCTCCGAGCGCGCCGGCTGCGACGGCCATCGACATGGGGGATTGAGGGCGGCCGCCAAAGAGTAAATTTGTGCGCACGATGTAGCACCACATCAAGTCCGGGCTTACGCTGCGCACCTCGTGTCCCTGCGTTCCTCTCCGGAGTGGACTGTTCAATGGGGCTGATCTTGTTCGACGCCCAGCTGCGTCGTAGCTGAGTAGCTTTCGTCATCGTCGCGGTGCTGCTGTTCTCCCAGGTCCGGGTCGATTGTCGCATGTTTTTTAAGGACACGGCAGGACATGCAGTCCAACTCCAACTCGATTACCCTGATGGACTCACGGACTGTTTTTGTGCGAGACAGGAGGTGCGACGTACCCTGAAGGTGAAGCTCGGAGTGGATAAATTAGGTCACGTGCGTTAACGAACCGGTAAGTCTAACTTAGCGGTGGCAAAGGGTGTAATTATTTCCTAGATCAACCTAGCGATGAGGGGTAAAACCGGAAAGTAAACGGACCATCGGCAACCATCACCTCAAGACATATTATATAGTAGAGATTAGGTGTCGCCGCTATGAATTTATGGGCACATGACAGTGAGAAGAAATGTAAAAGGGAATGTGGTGGCCGATCCCCTCTGTGCTTAGTGTTGATGTCGATGCAGGTCCATCAGATGTTGGAGGTGTGCGGCCAGAGTTTTTGTAGTACTGCGGTCGCCATTTTCTACACACATGATATCTTTCTTATTAATGAATACGAATTAATCAGTCGTACCTGCAAAATAAAAAATAAAAATAATAATCAGTCAAATCTTCCTTCTTCATTTTCTCTGATTGAACAAAATTTAGATCAATGCTCTATGAGACCATGTGGGAGTTTTGAGCTGCTCATAAAAGAATGAAATTGATTTATCCCTATCTCTTCCGTTCAATCAGGTGAATTCCTTATACATATGTTTAGAAGCAATTATTTGAGGATTTTCACGCGTTAGTTGTTTGAATACAGTGTTAAGTCGTATATAGTAAAGATTAGTGGTACCAAACCTTAGCTCATCTGTTTTTTTTAATGCAGTGAAACCTTGTTGCTTGATTTGATCTTTCCAGGGACCCTCATCAATTGGGTTCTAGATGATATATTCTGTTGGAAGAAAGCTTCTACAGTTGTACCCCAAGGTATGTAATGCTTGTTTATCGTTAGTATCTAGCTGAACATCAATCATCTGTTGCCTCTCTGAATTAATCATACCACATCCCATATATGGTTTTTGGTGGTTCTATGCTCTTCACGAAGGCTACCTTGCTCCTGGAAAAACTAACCTAGGGTTGGTGTTCATTGTGAAATACCCGAATATACCATTTCTGGACTTTTGAATAAAGAAAAAAATGTTTCATATTTTTCCACCCGAAAATACTGCTAAGAGATACAGTTCTAATATACTGGTTTAGTTTCCTATCCCGCTTTTCTGATGAAGTGCCTTTGAAACTTATGTATGGTTTCTCTGTCCTTCCCTCAAGCAAGCTTGATTCACGACAGGAAACATTTAGATTTCTTCAGATGATACTTACATAACCTTCAGGCGATAAGAAGCACATTCATGTCTTATAGCTAGCACTGATTATGATCTGTCACTTGTTCTGGATTTACTTGGGTTAGATCGACAGCACAACCAGCAATAATATGGTTAGCTTTGTATGTAGAGCATGTATTTTAAGTAAGCGCTAGAGCATTTCCATGAAATAATATCAACATTTAACTTTTCGTATGGTTTAGTTTCTTATCCCGCTTTTGTATGATAAAGTGGCTTTGAAACTTTTGTATGGTTTCTCTTTCCTTCCATCAAGCAAGCTTGATTCACGACAGGAAACATTTAGCTTTCCCGAGATGATACTTACATAACCTTCAGGTGATAAGAAGTACATTCATGTCTTATAGCTAGCACTGATTATGATATGTTCATTTGTTATGGTTTTACTGGGGTTAGATGGACAACACAATCAGCAATAACATGGTTAGCTTTGTATGTAGAGCATATAATTTAAGTAATCAGTAGAACATTTCCATGAAACAATATGCACATTAACTTTTCTTTGAAAGATTTTTTCCTTCGCGCCTTTTTTTTTATTGGTTAGTCACCAAACTGAGAATGCCAATTACACCCAACCATTTTTTTGAGCATTCTACTATTGTGCAATCTAATTTTTCCATGCACACATGTTGGTGTAGACCCCACTTGTCTTTTTGCAAAAAACATATTAACCCGCATTTTTCTTGATGCAGATTTATTGTGGACAAAACATAAGAGTATGCCTCTTGGTATTCATGCATTAAACCTTAAAAATTTCCTTGTTCATTTAAGTCATCGGGTACTAGCCCATTCAATACGTGTAAAAAAAACACTACATGAAGGAAGAAGAGATTAGGAGTTTGGTTGTCCATCGCAAGCAATCAATTTTTGTACATATAGCTTTAATCTATTAAAACATTATTAGGTTGATCACCGTCAGCTAAGGAGAGCCCGGATGTGAACGTGTTAATCGAGGCGGAGCTGGAAGGCAATGCCATAGCAAAACCGAATGGCATTTTGAACAATAACAATGTACATCAGTATTTTTAGTGTCAGGGTATATATATACACTCAAATTTCACGTGCATTATGTTAACATGTGCCATGAGCAAAGAAACTGGAGGAGACGTGTAATAGGTGCATCTATGAGAAGCAAGGCATAACACAAAGAAACTGAATTAAGTTGTAAGTTGCATGTGATTTTGTTTGTCGTGAACTTTATTATGACGAACACATTAGTGAATTACACTTTTGATTGAGTAATTTGTGTTTAATATTTCCCCGTAGCAACGCACGGGCCTTCAACTAGTACGCTTAATTGGTGCCTGGAGCCATGGGGTCTGGATCGTACTACGTGCCAGAATCACGAACTGAGCATGTGGTTTACTCTCTTGTTAAAGGCACCTGATAAAGTGTACTATGCTTGACGAAGATTAGAATAGATGATGTCTATGGATCAACGGCACGAAAACGACCGGAGGCTGATTGTGTGTGCAGAGCTTAACTAAGGAACAAAAGGTTGATGCCTAGTATTACTAACTATATGAAAGACAAGCGCTTTCGCGCAGCTGTGAGTGGTCCTGTCACTGTTCAACACTGTTCAGAACAGTGTTGAACAGTACACACCTCGCACGATTTTTGGCGCAGAAATTTTGTAAAGAAAAACTCGCAAACCGAGAAATTAACCTGCAGTCCAACTTTCCTCGCTGCGAAGGACGTATTTCAAATTAAAAAAAACACACAGGGTCCTTCCTGCAAAAATGCCACACAAATCCCCTCCCTCTTCCTCTCTCTCGCGCCCGACCCTGACGTCGCCGCTGCCGCTGACGCGCGCCCCCGCCGTCCCGCTCCTCCCCGCTCAAATCGAACCCCACGGCGTGCTCCGCTGTCGCGCCCTCTCCATCCTCGCCAACTCTCGCGTGCTAGGACGCACGCGAAGCGCCGGATTCGTCGCCGCCGTGGGCCTGCTTCCTCCGCCGCATCTGCACGCCGCCGGCCACGCTCCGGCAGCACAAACGCAGCGGCGCCGCCGCTTACGGGGAGCCCGCGTACACGCGCGTCCCAGCTCGCGCGGACGCATCGCCGGCGTGCTCGCCGTGGCCGTTGTGCCCATTGATGGCGTCAACACGACGTCATTTGTGGACCCACATGTCAGAATTTTTTTCTTTTCAGAAACAATTTCAGATATTTTTAAAATTCTGCCATGTGGGCCCGGTTTAATTAGACAATTTCCAGAAAAAAGAAAACTTTCAAAAAATCAAAATCTCCGAATATATCCATCGGGAAAAATATGGATAATGTAACAAAACGACCAGAATACGTGCTAATTACTTATGCTACAAAACAAACATTTTTGAAAATTTGAAATTGGTAAATATTTGGAGATAATTCAAATACATCTTATTTACTAATTGGAGGCACCAACGGAAGCACCACGTTAATCCTCAAGGAAACATAAAAAAGGAGAATTAGACCGTCCTTGGCAAACTATGTGTCCGGCCGGATCGTGCAAATTTTGGCAACCGCCGCCGTGGAGGCGAACTATCATCTGCTTAAGGCAAGGCCACATGGGCAGACGCAGTGCATGACAGAAATCAGTCAGATCCTTGGAGGTGGTTCGGGAGGATGTGATGCAGATTGGCTGCGGGGAACGTCTAGTCTGCATGGCACCAAATAATTAATTAGGGATCGATCTGGAGGATGGTTTTGGAATCGAACTCAAGCCGAGGAAGATATGTGCGAGAAGAGTCACGTCTACGCGTTGGACAATCAACTTTAATCCGAAGGCTTTAAACAGATTATGAGTAGATCTGATGGACAAAATTCTCTAACCTCGAGGATTAACGTAATCTGATCGTTTTTTTATTCTAATAAACAAAGATTATATCCTTGCGTGTCAAAAAATTCTCGCGTTCTCCTCCATCCAGGAAGTATAGCCGATTTTGATAGTGCAGCCATGGAGAGGTATGCACGTACTGAACTGCCTCCAATTGATTAATCTGTGCAATCTATGAGCTGCACTATATATCGCCAATTGCGTCCTTTGCAAAGCTGGCCACGGAGGCGCGTCTCCTCTCCGTTATCCTCAGCTTCAATGTTCCATCGGATTGATCTAACAGAAAAAGGTATGACTCGATGATCCAATCGATTCTCTAATGCTCTCTCTCTAATCCAGATCGTCTCCAATAATAGTTTTGAATCCCTTCACTTCCAGGTTGTGGCCGGACTGCAAGCAAGACAACAATTAATTCCAGTCAAGTAGTAGATGAAACCATCCCACGCTGATTAATGCACTGGCACGCTTCTGCGTTGTTGCCAGACTGCAAGACAGCTTCTAATTTCAATCAAACAGATGAATCTACCCAGCGATGATTGATGCACGGAGAGGAAGAGGGTGAACTGGGATCAGTTTGAACTAGATTTGGCGTCCATCGCCGTCCAGGCTGCCGACCTACATGGTGCAGCTGATGATCATGTGTCATTCGTATTCGTAGCATGTCGCTCATATGCCAGTCAACATGCAAGTAATTCCCTGTACTTAAATTCCCTGTTCAATTTTTCTTAATCATATATAATTTCTTCAGTACCTGTCCCAATTACTTTGACAAGACAAATGTACAGTACCAACCGTATGGAGTACATTGCATCTGGAAGTCAATCGGGATGGACTAATGTTGAGTTGTGATAACAAGTTAGCTAGATTAATTACTCTAACAAGACAAAATGTACAGTACCAACCGTATGGAGTATATGCGTGAACCGTGAACAGTTAATTTGCTATTATAAAAAAAAACTCACCGGCTAGATAAATCACTTAAATTTTATGTCAATTAAACCAGCGCATGAAAATTAGGAATTACAAGGTTTTTTTAGAACTACATTTGGGTGGACTATTGGTGAATCCGTTTTTAACCGCCGGAGTATCTTCGATTTTAAGTGGCAAACTACAACTTTATATGATTTACCCATCTGTGGTTATAATTACGATGACAAAATTTGGAGAACTGAACCGTTAGTGAAATTCTATCATGTTTATAATGCACATCTCTAATATCGTGTCTGCAGGTCTTACATGAAAGGAGGCATGTTGGTTTTACATGATTGAAAATGGTGTAGTAATAAGTTATTTTTGTAATATTGGTAATTTTAAAGTGTTCAGTTTGTTTCAGTTTGTTTCATTTTACCTTTTATACTGTTTGCGCTATGTTCTAATTAATTCGATGCCCACAAACTATAAACCATCCGTATTCGTTTTAACAATCACTGTTGGTATAAGAAGTTTCATATTTGTTTTCTTAATATTATTTCCTTAGATGTTATTCCCGTAGACCTGATGGCCAAAAATCTCCTACAAGAGCTGCCCTCCCTCGAGTGCCTAACACATAATATCTTGGATCGTCTCATGATTTTTGTGGTTTCCTGCGAGGAAAGAGGCTATAATAGAGGTAACTTATTTACCATGTCTATGCCAACCTCATTGTCATTAAAACCAGCTATTACATGTTTAGCCCTACTCGGCTAGGCAAAAGATACAAAATGCTAATCCATTTTGCGGGTCTGCATTCAGTCAACAGGTAGATCTGCGTGGTGTTTGTAATTCATATACATTAATCCACATGTTAATTTAATTGATTGCGCCATAGAAAAATTTATATAAGAGTTTTTCAAAATATGAAAGGCCCCCTCAGACCACCGGAATTAGATGTTTGAGGAATATGATAAACACATGATTTTGGTGACATATGGCATGTATTCTTTCACTATCTCAAAAGAGAGAAACAATTAAACATTCTCTTTGGATACTTCATATCAGATGATAGGAGGGAGTGATTTAATGTGTTACAGTAGCAAGTTTTAAAAAAATTAAGCTTATCATCAATGACAATGTTGTTAGAACTGAAATATTTACCATTGATGCTTACTATAAGTGAGGTGCTTGATTTCCTAAAGCTATTCTCCTACATACACTTAGCTCATAACTACGCAAATTTATATATGGTTAGATGACTGAAGATTGCTTGGTTTGACTTGGTAAAAAAATCATATCAACATAACCCTAAACATAAAGGAAAGTTAAGTAGTTGAATAACCACGGGAAGAAAGATTCAAACGCAGCTATTTTTTCATACAAAAAAGGATCCAATCACTGTTCAATATAATATCTTGCTGGAAACTCTCCTTGATAATGGAAAGACTTATTTTTGTATGTGTTTACATTATGGTTATTTTCAAAAAGATTTCATTAAATCACATTTAACTATAAGTTTTCTTGCCTGTTTGCTTTCTTTCTATGTTATTGGAATAGTTTCCCACGATATGTGCATAACATGAAATTTATTAGTTTTTCTTAGATAAATAGAGACGATGAAGATACTCCGGCATTTCTTTTTATGTGTATGTACGCGTCAAGATATATGGTGCTTATACTTTGAATATCCGATGCAACACTTGCAGGTTTAGGACACAATTATCCAACTGATATTCACTCTTCGCATGGTATATGTAGATTACTAAGTATAATTTCTATCAATTTCACAATTCATTTTCAAACGAGCTAGCCTGTGCAGGCGCACGGGTTAATGACTAGTTTTCTCTAATTACAATTAAAAATTCATGGCAACATAGAAACATATTTAAATACTTCAATTTGCTAAATATTTGGATATTCTCTAAACTATATAAAAAATGCTCAGAAAAAATCAACCCTAACTATGTATGGCAAAACATAAAACATATTTGAACAATTCAAAATGGTCAATATTTGGATGCAATATAAATGAACTTTCCCGAATTGTGGACTCGAATCCAAAAAATATGCATTACCACTAACTACGTACTTAACTTAAATATTATTTGGAAAATAGAAGCATATTTAAACATTTCAAGTTGCTAAAATATTGGAGGTACTCCAAAATATGTCATTGTCCATTTATAGATGTCCTTAGTTTCCGAATCAATCGATATGGCAATCTGCAGGGAGTGGACATCTAGGAGGAATGAAGTGCTAATAATCGTCGTGCTGATAGATTTCACTTAGTATAAGTGGCAGCTAAAAATTTCTACAAAAATAAAGTGGAAATAAATAGTGTAATGTACATCTAATGTTCAGTGAAGTGTCTCTAAAGAGAACATGAAGCAGTCCATTTTGTCTGGAAATTATAAGTGTAGAGTTATATTTTGAGTTGCTTATTCAGTTTCACAACAACTATAAACAACTTACATTGGAAGATGTTTCTCTGATGCAAGTGATGCAAAGTGGGCTGTGAATAGCATCTTAATAAAATTATCACATCTATTATTTACCTTCTTCAAGCTAGATTTTTTTTTCTATGTGGTATTGAGAAAAATGTTGCATTTTACTTTCCGCTGCAAGTTCAATTAGCAACCACCTAATAATACTTACCAACTATATTATGCAACCGGAACAAAAAAAAGTATCAATCATTATTTTCACTAAAGTCGCGGCGTGCCGTCGCGCTGAAATTCAACTAGTAATATAATCAAAGCTCTTGTCTTTTTGGAAAAGAAAGAAAGGCAGGACAACATGAAGGCGGCTAATAACAACATGCTATTTGTGTATGTTGATTTTCTAGGAGGAATTAATATATTATTAATCAATTAATAGCAAGTTATGAAATTGTCGGTTATGCGAAGCTAGATGGCTCTTGCATGCCCCACTGAGGCCAACCGGGATCTTCTCCTCCCATCGTCCAGGACTGGTCACAATTGACGTAAAACTAATTATAAATCGTAAGTTCAACGATTCATACACAAACGATGCGTGAATGGATCAATTGCCTCTCTTGTTGCGCTCATTGAACTCTTTGTCAACGTCGTATTTCCGCTTTGCCTTGCTCTCCGCCCCTTGTCAATTCCGGGTGGCCGTGGGAGGAGAATCTCATTCAACATGCCTCAACAATGGGCCCGGGCGTCGGACCATATTTTCTCACTGGTGATACAAATTATTGGCCAACTACATCTAGCAAGCAAGATTTTTTTCTTTTTTGAACTTAGTATACTGCATGTATTCAACAAAGTACATCAAGGAATACAGCACGCAGTACACGGCAAGTGGGTCCCAAGCCCCAGCACAACAGCAGAAAAGACCACAAAGAACAGAAAATTACAACAAGGTCCTCAGGGTCCTCTGCCGAACCCACCGCCGGTCCGACACCTCTGCTCCACCGCCGAAGACGCCGGAGAAGAAGCCGACCACCGCCGACCCTGGAACGAGGCGTAGCTCCACTCATGTAGGCGGCCGCAGAATCCACCCGAAGCACAGCGACGAGATCTAGCGCGATGAAAGAACACGGCCCAACCACCACCTCCTCCATTCCGCCGCACCAACTCCGGCAACCCAGCACCGGAGGCCAGCAGACACCACCGCAGTCTCCAGAACATACCTCACAATCCCACGTCGCCGCAGGAGAAGACGACGACGCCGCGACAGCAGGGACGGAGGACGGAAACCCCAAGAGAAGTACTCGCCGGCGCCGCCGCGACGAGCACGCAGGGACACACCATCTAGCAAGCAAGAATCACTCAACGTAATGCAATAAAGCGGAGATGTCGACGTTGACCATGCCTGTCACGAGTCCCTCGACTATCGACTGCATCTAGCCTCCGGCACAGAGCTCGACGAGCCGCCCTTGTCCTCCACCGCGGCGGAGGGCGAGCTCCTCGTCATACGGCGTTGAGTTCGAATCCTCCACCACGAGCTCATCCCATTCGTGGCCGATTTCGGACCCGATACGGTGCCGGAACCGGTCATGGTGGATACCACGCTTAGGTATGCTATCGGCTGTTTTTTTGCGTGTGCATACGACGATTTTATTGGCCGGTGAACAGTTCCAATGGCACACTGCACCTAGCCGTTTATGCAGGTGCCGCCGCTGATCAGTTTTAAGTCTTTACGCGCTGATCCGTTCCATAAACAATTCAGGAACCGGCCGTGGCCAAGGCTCAGTCGTCTTCGCTTTCAGAAATCGTCACCCGATCGATCAGAACACGATTAAACTGATGCACTACATAGTACGCTCTAGGGTCTAGGGATCCATAGAACATGGCGAGTGCCGTGGATATTTAGCTACGTAATAGCTTCCCGTTAGTTACCGTGGATTTTGAATCGCTTGAGCATAGCCGACTAGTAGCGTACGCACGATCGACTGTCAGCCGAAGAAATCTCGAGGGTTCCTTCCTGTCAAATCTCATGGTCCTTGTCATTTGTCAAGCCATGATCGATCTCGGGATACAAATAGTGGTGTTGAATGAATCATCTGGCTTACCATAGCTAGCTAGCCCTGAGGTCGATATCAGATGTCGATCAAAATAGTTGACCCTGAGATAAACGATTCTCCACTCTCTCGATGTGTTGTGATTAGCCTTTTTTTTTCACGATGTGTTAATGGTATCTGGTCTTTACAACATGGGCTATTATACGTGAAATTATACATACATTTGAGACTCCATCAAAGCATCGTCCTTGCATAATCGTGAGAGAAAAGATGCACCGTTCTTTAAATTAGTTAAGAGCTCATATGTTCTTGGCGGAGTATAAAATTCAGAAAAAATAGTAAAACATTTTTTTTAAACTAAAAAAAGGTGACAATAAACGTACAAATTGTTCTACATACATGTAAAGTTTCGTGATGAAACGAAAATTTGCGAAACTCTGTGCCAACATAATAAAATCAGTCGTGATATATATGCTATCATCCATGAATGCGGAAACTGTAGATAGAGCCTGTTTTTTTTTAATTCAAAGTTGGTATTTTAAGTTTCAGAATGTTGGAAAACAATATCTAGATGTAGATAACGTCGAAATCTAATTTTCAATGCAAAATTATTATTATTTTAGGTTACACAAAATTACAAATTTGAAAAAAAAAATCAAGTTTTGAAAATATGTAATTTTCACCGACCTAGATCCACACATTCATCTTGTCCAAAAAAAAACGTACTGATTTTTTACACACTCTTGTGGATCGCACCATTATTTACATATGGATTGTTTTCCATGATTTTTTTTGAAACTCCAAAATGTAGATGTTGTTTTTTTCTTAAAAACGGGCTCCCTGTAGAGCGAGCTCCAAAACACTTCCCTCCCATGAATGGCCATTTAGTTAGCTTGTCTATACTGGGCACGGATACGCGTTCTTTTGCGTGTGCATAAGAGTATAAGACAATCTTTCTCGACTGATGATGTATATGTGTGTTTTGCGCGTGCATATTGACTGACGATCTTATTGATTTTTTTCTTTGAGAATAACGGGGGGAAGAGTATTCCCCACCGGTTTTATTATAACTCGAAGGATCACAGCCACATACAACAGTTACAGATTACAAGCAAGGGGGGGGGGGGGGGGGGGCAGAGTTACATCACATATGCAGAATATAGCCGCGTAGGGCATCTACATGGGATCGAATAGGGGGAGGCACACGATGGGCCCATAAATGAATATCCTCACACGCACGCCTAAGAACATACGTCGCTGACGATGTCTTCTGGTTGAAGACGCAGTCGTTTCTAGACTTCCATAGCTGCCACAAAACCGCGGCCGAGCAAAGCTCCCAGGCCTGCGGAAGCACATCCATCGAGGGGGAATGTCCCAGATCGAGCGAAGAGAGGTAGTGTCGCAGCCACTGCCAAGTCTCCGCGGCCCTCGCACAATCGAAGAAGAGGTGCCGGGAGGTCTCGACCGCACCACAAGTAACGCAAAGAGAGGATGGGGCACAACCTTTGAAGTGAAGGTTGCTGCGGGTGCTAAGACGGTCGGAGTCAAGGAGGATGCAGAAAATCTTGATCTTTGAGGGAAGCCTTGTCCGCCAACAGTGGACGGCGGACTGGTCGATGGTGCTCACCGGCGCGGTTGCAGTGTAGGCCGCCCGGGAGGAGAAATGGGTGGGGGTCCCCCACGTGAGAGCATGGGAGTCCTCGTCGCCATCTAGCCGCGTGCTGTCGATGATGCTCGTAATGGAAACAAGCTCGGCCGCGGCGATCGTCGAGAGGCGAGGGCGGAAGGTGAGGCCGCCAGCGCAAGCGTCGGCAACAAAGATGTTAGGTCGGAGGCAATGGGAGAAGATAGCAGGGAACATGGAGGAAAGGGTGGCGCCATGCGTCCAACGGTCAAGCCAGAAGGAGGTGTGGGCACCGTCGTGGACGGTGCAAGTGGAGATGGATCGGTAGGTGGGGAGACAGTGGTGCAAAATCTTTTCAATGTAGGAGGGGGAAGTGGTGGAGTCACCTAAGTCACGGCCGTATGCTCGCAAGAACCAGTCCTTCCAAGGAAGGGGCTCCCGTTGGTGAAGTTTATGCACAAAATTCATGAGGAGGACCATGTTTTGCCTTTGGAGATCCCGAACCCGAACCCGCCAACCTACAAAGACAAACAAATCTTGTCCCAAGCCATTAGACAACGAGCCCCAGAGCAAGAGTCCTTGCCCGTCCAAAAGAAAGCACGACGCCTCTTATCGATCGCTTCAACTACACCACGGGGTAAAAGAAAAGAACACATAAAATAAGTTGCAAGATTATTTAAAACCGCATTGCATAAAACCAAACGCCCCCGGAGGAGAGGAGCATCACACTCCACCCGGACAACCTCCGGTCGAAAGAGGAAATGAGAGAAGAGTACGCAGAGGCAGGAAGTTTAATGGGTGAGAGGGGGGAGGCCGAGATAAGGTTGGGGGAACCCGGAGATGGGGCACCCAAGGGCTTGCGCGATCGAAGCAGTAGAGTCGGGGCTGAGATGCATGGGAACGAAGCAAGATTTATGGAAGTTAATGGCCAACCCTGTGGCGGACGCAAAGTCATCTAAAATCCTCTTAAGAGTGTGGGCGGAGTTGACATCGCCCCTACAGATAATAAGGGTGTCGTCAGCGTATTGGAGGACAGGGCACGGGCGAGAAGGATCGAGAGGGTGGCAGAGTCCGTCGGTGCCGAACTGTGGCACCCCCTTCTGGCACATGTCGCCAGAGAGGCGGTCGCCCCGTGCGCAGCCCAGGATATCTGGACGCACGTTTCGACAATGCAACATAGCGGAAATCATTACACAATCAGACCCAAAGGGCTACAAATGGTTTACAAGGCCATCAAGGCATGACAAAAATATCAAGCCAAGCATGGCTCAGGACAGAGTTTAACTGGCAGCGGAAGTTCTAGATACGGCAACGGCTTGGAGCGGCTCCACTCCACAGGTATCTGGCTGGACTATTGATCCTAGCACGCTCTTGCTCCATCTCCTTGCTACGGTAGAAGATGAATCCTCTCAAAGTCTGGCCACATGAAAAGCCAGTGTGAGTACAGTGACGTACTCGCAAGTAAAATAACCACAAGACATAAACAGTCAGGTAATCATGCAACAAGTTATCCAAAGAAACAACATCCTACCACATGGCAACAGTTTACTCAAGTAAAATCAGCATCACGGCATGAAGGTAGCATGGCATAGCAAACAATTCATGGCATAGTCAATCATCAGGGGTATCGCGAGTACAGAGTCCAAGCCAGGTGGGGTTGATCGTATACCAGCAATCATACAAAGGGCTTACCTATGACGAGTAAACGGGTGTACCATTTGGTACCAAATATTATAACAACACCTGTCATCACAACTAGGCTCAACGCCCTACTACAACTGTTCACTGCTAGGCTCACTGGCCTCATATTTCCCCGTTGGCATGCACGAGTGATGTTGGCTCAGGCCTAACTCTAGGCTCCCAACGATCACGCCGTCACCCCTAAACACGGTAACCATCCACAGCTCGAGTAACATTCCCTGCATCATCTTATTGTTCATTTAGTGAAATCAGGTTGTTCATCTTTCTTTCACACCGAACTTAAGTTTAACCTCCAGACTCGACAAAGACACACAGTGTGACCGACACTGAACTGTTGTTCCATATCCCAGGAACGAGGCTAGCTGCTAGATTGACACTCTCGAGAGATTGCAGTTACCACTCATCTAAATGGACCATATAGCCGGTACTTTAGGAAATCTTCCTTAAGACGACCTGATACACTTACATGACTGTTCACGCTACCAAGACACTCCCTGTATAGCTACCGACATAACTCTATGTCTTATGACGAAGTGAATCCGGCACGTCCCCAACCCATGAGCAACGCCTAGCTCCGGAACCTTCGTAAGACTAGCCCCGACCACAAAGTAACCGACTAGACTTGCCAAAATGGTAGCATCAAAGGAGGCTCAATAGGTTACGTAGGTCACGGCCTGCCCATATGAGCGACAGCGGTAGTGCTTTCGATATTCAGATTAGTGGCACATGGACTGACCCTATCGATGCTTGGAGGGGTGTTTCATTTAATCAAGTTTCATCATAACAAGTCCAAACAACAGATGATTAGTCCAGCACAACAACCACAATATCAATGTAATATATCATCAAATGACAAGACATTAGCAACACCATTTTTCAAGAAATAATTTGTATCGACCGGGCGACTATGGCGTCACCACGGATCAATGTCCAAAAACGTCAACCGGATGACTGCGGTGGAGATACCTCCGGCAAGCGCCTTCTCGTTTGACTAGAAAAGAAATATCAACCGAAAGACTGTGGCAGGAGAAGCCTCCGACCAGCGCCTTCTCGTTCGACTAGAAAAGAAATGTCAACCGGAAGACTGTGGTAGGAGAAGCCTCCGACCAGCGCCTTCTCGTTCGACTAGAAAAGAAACGTCAACCGGAAGACTGTGGCAGAGATACCTCCAACCAACGCCTTCTCGTTTGACTAGAAATAAAAGGGGTGTTGCACAACATTTTTGGAGATCAACTGATATATAGAGAATGCCACAATATTCGATGCAACATGGCATGATAATAGGAAAACAAATAAGCAAACAACATTGCAAGACTGGTCACATCAAGTGGTTAGCTTGCCTCCGAAGATCGACACCATTTGGCTTGGAGGGTCACGAACGCGTCACGGTCAGGTCTCGGTTTGCCGGTACCGCGGAACACACCTATGCACACATACAAGGGTGCTGAGCATACAAGCATTTTACAAAAAAAAAAACTATACTACTGGATAGAGCTTCTCAAAATACGAATTTACAAATTTGAATCACCTCAAACGGAGTTACGGATCAAAAGATACGGCCGGGCGACGGACTGCTATCTGCTGCTCACTCAGGAAAAAAAACAGAACGGGCTGCTTTTCAACTGGGCTGGCTGGTCGGAATATCTGGAAATACACTTTCAGAGCAGGAAAGCTTAACGCCTGAAATATGCTTTGTACTAGCCCAAAAGTGAACCATCAGTTCACTGTTGTTCTTCTAGCTCACGTACGGGAGTGCTCTGGAGACGGGCTTCGTGCGTCGTCGTCCGTCAGGACCGCCGGAGAGCCGGCCGAGGCGGGAATGGAACGGTGGCGGCGTACCGCGATCGGGGAAGGCGGAGTCGTCGGCCGGGACGCTTCCCATGCGTCGCGCGCGAGATCGCAAAGCTTCGGCCATGGCGGACGTACGTGGATGGCGTCGAGGATTGCGGACACTATTCGCTCTTATGGTTGGACGGGGGAGTAGAGAGGATGGGTAGGAGGCTCTGTGCAGGTTTAACTGGAGAACGGCTCGGGCTAGAGCTCGCCACGGTCGAGAGTTCGACGGCGACGATTTCGGCCGGAACGGAGCAGAGCTCCACCGTTGTCCAACTAAAAGGGCACAGAGGTCCGGGAGAGGGCGAGAAGTGTGTGGTGCATCTAGGAAGGGACTCGGGCTGCTCTTATACTGCCAGGATGGAGGAAACATACACGAGGGTGTGGTGCGTCAACACCTCCAGTGCAACGAGCTTGCTCCAAAAGAAATGAATGAAGGGATAAGAGCAGGGAGCTAGATAGGGATGAGGAGCTGGACGAGCAGTGCCGCACGAGGCTCACTGGAGAGGGAAGGGTGAGCTGGGCACGCGAAGGAGCTCTCCCGAAGGATCATATCCTCCACTTCATGACTCTGTCGGTGGAGAGGATAAGAGGAGGGGCTGGATAGGATAGGCCGAGCTGGATGCACAGTGTCGCACGAGGCTGCACTGTGACGGCGGGTTAGGCTAGACAGGTTTAAGCTAAGCGAGTTTAGGTTAAGTGAGTTTAGGTCATGCCAAAGCGTGCGTCTAGAGCGCGACGCGAGCAGCATCAACACGTTCCCGGTGACTTGGAGCACCAAACGCAAGAACGGAGGTATCTACGGGTTGCTAAGGACGAGGCCCACGCCACTACACAGGTCCCATGCAAAAACTTCACACTTGGTAACACAAAGTTTTTCGAAAGTCAAACACGACAAGGTGCTCGATGAAAGGACCGTGGTCTTTATCAACTCAGAAAAAATACCAAACAATTTCCACTGGGTATGTTTCGTATATGGAGAGTGTCTAAGGAGTTTGAACTTATTTGGTGTAGTAGAAAAAAGATTTTGGGAATGTGTCAGCTAAGTCGCGTACCGACATCGACTTTGGGTTAACAAAGAAAGTACCTCAAATATTGCTCAAATGAGGTTGGGCCAGTCGAGTGAAATGTTCAGGAGGTAGATTTATGCATCTCCCCAAAATTGTAGAATTTCTGGATGAGTGGAAGGTGTCTAGATAATTGCTGGATCGAAAATGACATAGTAGAGTATATGAATAAACTTGGAAATATTGCATGGGATTATGGAATATTTTTGCATGGTAGTGATGTATATGTATGAGGGAACCAAATGGTATCTTGGTGAAATTTAATTCAAGCTATAATTGTGGTGGAGGCTTTAGTGGGATAGATCGAGAGGGTTTTTGAAATCTCTAAATGGAACCAATGTTTGACCGATAAAACAATGTAATGGAATTATCGTGGAGGTCGACGAAGATCGAGAATTATTTGGGAATTCTTCTAAGAGAGCGAAACCAAAGTCAGATCAAAGACCAACAGGTTCAAAGAAAACACTTTGAAAACAGAAAAAGTTTTTCAGGTGTTAGAAAACACCACTAAAATTAGGGACGAATTTTTGGGGTGTTACAAACCTTTCCCTTAAAAAGAATCTCGTCCCGAGATTCGGAGACTTATAGAGATTCCCGGAGTTATACAAGATATTTCTTGTATGGTTTAATATACCCCTGTATTTAAAAACTTTTTGCGTAAACTTTTCTACAACTACTACGTTGGAAACGCTCAGAGAGATTAACACTCAACGGGATTTTTCATAAAACCAGGTATTTTCAAAGCTCGCTATTTTTATCGTACTTAATGCATTCTAGGGATGGCATGGCAGGGGCTCATACAATTATTCAACATAGGATCTACCACCATGGGTATATAAATATAAACTAAGGTTTTTGCTAAAAAAAACACACACAAAATAATTCTCATACTAGGAAATAATATCATTCAAAGTTTGCATTAATTTTACTGGCGTGCATATGTGTCTGGGTTCACATACACCACTTCTGTTTTTATGTGATCTGTCATTTCTTTAAAACTTTTCAACTGAAGAAAAGGACATGGTATTCCGTCACATGTCAACCAAGTGGCTAACAAGGAAATCAGAACATCAAGTTTTACACAGGGCTAACCTAAGAACAACTTAACCACAGACAGAACAAACATGTAGCACGGGAAAACACAGGGGGTTACAAACAACCTCACATACATTCACCTACCAACTTACAAGCACCACTCAGGCTAACTAAACAGGGGTTCTACTCAGCTTGACAGCCTCTGGTAGTCGGGGGAGTGTGGCCGAGACGAAGAGTGGTGTCCACGTCTCCATCTTCCGCGGGGTGAGGAATAGCAGGCACGCCTTCAAGGATTATACCTCGCTCTTGGGGGTGCTGCTGAACTCGGGCTTGTGCTTGCGTCACAGATGCATCAAGACTACATTCCAGCAAATCATCTAGGAACAGAAGTCATGTACTCTGAGATGGTCCATGGCTGAGGTTAGGTAGGTTCCTTGCTCGACGCAGTTGCTGGTGAGCACGACCAAGGTTACGCCTTGTGATCATGAGTTCATCCATCAGAGAATGGCTGAACCTTGTCATTGCAGCCCCGTAGGTGACCAGGGTGATTCCGGCAGGGTCGACTTCTTCTCTAATGGAAGTTTGGATAGCCTCCGCACCATGCTGCGGTCTGGCTGGGAGAAGGTGGAAAGCTCGACTATTCGCCATCGCCGGTTCCGAGTACCGCAGGCGGACGAGACCTTCCAATGCTGCCACCTGGATGGCTTGATGAAGAGTGGGCATGCTCCTACCTTGGATCAAGTAAGGCTGACTTGTGCCCAATGGACACGAGCCGACATGCACGTCTGCTCGAAATTCACTCCCGGCAGGCGAGAGTGAGTTCTCGAACACCACTTATCGAGGGCGAGCAGGCCTACCAAGAAGATCACAGACGGCCTTCCAAAGCATTAGTGGAAATCTGCCATGATCCTCGGCCGTGGTTTCCAGGATGACCTTGGGGTTCGCTGATGACTCCCAAGTGCAGGATTTCAATTGTAGTACCTTTCAAATAGAAAAGGTTGTCGAACCCACGAGGAGCTGAAGGTATTGGTTAGTAAGATTGATAAACAAAGCAATGAAAGATGCAAGTGTTTTTGGTATTTTTGGTTGTATAATTCCAATGCAGCAAGTAACAGTAGCAAGTGAAAACTCTCAAAGAGAGAAAGCCCAATCCTCTTATGTGACAAGAGGACAAGCTCAAGTGATGTGTAACTTATATGTGGAAAACGTTCCCGAGGGCGGCATGGATATAGGCATAGAGATTTATTAAACAACACGTTGAATATCTTGTCAAGTTTTAATCTTTTTGGACGGAGCCATAATTCGGTATAGCTAAATAAATAGACTACAACCCCTTATGATGGATCATGTGGCCAAGTAAATGACTGCACAAGAGTTATTAAGACATAAAGCCCACCATAGCATTACACTCTAAGGTCCCCGATACTAATACCCTCATACTATAACTTCAAGATTCTAACTCAGGCTTACGTGTCCTCCCAAGTCTTCCTCAATTCATTATACTACTGTGTTCTCCTATGAGCCCATATAGGTGAAGTGTTGTGTAGTCGACGTTCGCACAACACCATCATAGAATCACATAAAAGATAAACTCTTGACAAAATACCAACACATCATATATAAATCATTGCCAATTCATCCTATGCCCTCAGGAACATACGGGAACTACTCACAACGTGCAAACATGATCATATTCAGTGGCATAAGTGGTACAACTGTCGTGGGGCTACCCTTCGGCTATCCCACGGTGAAGGTACCTGGGTCACGCCAAGACTATAAAAGCCCAAGGAAAGCCAGCAAGGACACGTACGGCCCAAGTTAGTCGACTAGGTCGTGAGGTTCATACCTATCTTGTAAGTGCCATCAGCACCGTTCACCCGAGACCTAGCCTACCATATAAAGGCTAGGAGGGTCCCTCGTTCTAGGGTACGCTCATAGCCGCCACCACAAACCCTAGCGAGATCGCCATCTCACCATTGTAGCCACAATTCGCCATCAATAACCAGACAAGCAGGAAGTAGGGTGTTATCCTCCGGGAGCCTGAACCTGGGTAAAACGCCTCGCTTGTCAGCCGTCGTGATCACCAGCGCTCAACTCTCTCCCCCTCAATCAACCTGGGGTGTATAACCCAGGGATTTGCCGAGTCCACACCTCGTCAATTGGCGCCGTCTGTGGGAAAGAACGAGCGCTGGAACCATGGTCGCACCGGCTCCATCGACTTTGAAGACCGACGTCTACATCACCAAGGAGCCAATCTGCTTCGGCTCCTTCGAGTACACCTTCCACCCGCCGGCCCACCGCTCGGTGTACGCCGATCTGCATGTAGGTATGTGCCTCACCTTCGGTACCATGCACTACTTCGTAGACAACGTGGAGTACTCAGATCCACGGCGATCGCACCACGCGCGGTGGCGGCACCCGCATCTGTCGCGATTGCGCCATCCGTGCCGCCGCCTGCTGCGGAGATCGCGCCCGCTGCGACTGTGGAGATCGCATCTTCGACTGCTGAGAAGATCGCATCTGCGTCGACTACATCGACCACTTCGGCGACCACCGCGCAGATCGAGTCTACTCCGACTACCTCGATCGCGTCGTTGGCAAGACCAAGATCTGCATCAGCTTCGACTGCGTCGACCACATCTTCGCAGTGACCAAGGTCACGCCGTCCTCGTCCGTGCCACTCGCATCTCTACCGACCCGCAAGGTCTTCACCGAGCCAACCACGCTCGCATCGACGACGACGACATCGCTCGTGTCCGCGGCAAAAATCGCGGAACTCCAAGAAAGAAGCCGCGGCAGCGACTGTGGTACCCACCACGTTGCGGCCATTTTCGACTCCGAGCACGGCTCGGACGAAGGAAGCAGCAGTGGCAGCGTCCATCCCGCTGCCCAGATCTACCCCGCGCAAGTCTTCATGATCGGCCAGAGGCCGCAGGGCAACGACGGCGAACCCGCATACCCACTGGAGGTGGTCATGCCGGACCAGGTGACGCGACTCACCATCACCCGCGACATGGCAATCAAAGCCCTGAAGCACGTCGAGGAAGGCACGTACCCTCCACCGGACGCACCCCGGGAGGACCTTATGGCGGTCCAGTACCTGCTACGGAAGGAAGGCGAACGACTCCGCGCAGAGAAGGCCGAGCTACTTCGACGCAAGGACGAGGCTGACGCGTCGAGCGCCAGGAGGGCCGCTTACTCGTTCACTGCCTCAACAGAGGTCTCACAAGGAGCAAGGCGCCACAGAGCCCGCGTGCCTCTGATGACGGAGGCCGACCGCGCTAGAGTCACTCGCAACCTCGAGTCATCATACATAGAAGACGCAGACGGGATACCCATCCCCAAAACACCCGGAGCCGCACTCATGGCGGTCGAAACATACCTGCGACTGACACAGCCGCCTGAGGGCGACTCGCGCGCTCTCCTCCACAAGCAGCAGATCATGTCTATCAAGACACTCGAAGACGCACTGATAAACAAGGCGCCAACGGAAAAAGCGCGAGAAGATCGAGATCGCCGCGACCGCGAGCCCGCAGCACTCGCAGCCCCGGCGGCAAGACAACTGCGACAGCCACAGCCAGGCGAAGACCTCCGCAACGTCATCACACAAAGGACGGTAGACCGCAGCCGCACCCAGCGGCCGGTCAGCACGTCCAACCTCGACTACGACCGCAACGACGGCGACTACGAGCCGTGCGGCGCCGCATGCTTCAGCTTCAACATACGCGACACAAGAATGCCCAAGGGCTTCAAGCTCACAGCAGAAGCAGTCAAGTACGACGGGAAGCAGGACCCGAGACTCTGGCTAGAAGACTACCTCATAGCCTGCAGCTGCCAGGGCGGCACTTCGACTACGGCCATGCAGTACATCCAGCTGATGCTCACAGGCTCTGCACGCGGGTGGCTCAACACTCAACCCAAGAACGCCTTCAGGACGTGGGACGAGTTTGCGGAGGCCTTCGTTAAATCCTTCCTGGGGACGTACTCGAGACCGACGACGTTCGTCGAGCTACAAGCATGCAAACAAGGACGGACGAGCCGCTCCGGTCATACATCCAGCGTTGGACCCTGCTCCGCAACACCATGGAGACCGCCTCGGAGGACCGAGTGATGGATGCCTTCATGCACGGCGTCTCCCGCGACCTCCGCGAGGAGTTTGGTAGGCTCCGGCCGAAAAATATGATCGAGGTCATGAAGATAGCAAACCAGTGGGCAGACGGAGAGGACTCGGTCCGTAATAGTTCACACTACTCCCCGAAGGACGAAGCCGGACCAAGCAACTGGCGAGAAGGACGCCACAAGAAGAAGCCGCGTTACAACAGCAACGACTCAATCGAGCTAGTAGCGGCGGGATTCCAAACCCCCCGTGAGGATGAAGCGCGCGACAGCAGTCGCCAGTACAGCCACGCACAGTACAGTCGAAGCGGCGGTGACCAGAGTCGCCAATACAGCCAGGGTCAATACAACCGAAGCGGCGGCAGCAGCTACCGCAGCGACGGAGGCCATAAACGCGAGTGGCAGAAACGCACACTAAGCCCAGCGGAAGAGCTGGAACAACCCTGCAGACACCACATGTTCAGGAACCCGGAAACGGGCAAGTGGGGATCCAACCACCTGTTGAAGGACTGTCGAAAGGCACGCAATATATGAGCCATGCAGAAGATAGTCACTCCAGCACCCGCAGCACAGCCACTCGCGCAACTGGCCATCCAGGCAGCACCCCCACCCGCAGTCGCTAATCCAGCACAGGCTGCGGGAGCCTTCCTGCAGCAGCAGCAGCAGCCGCAGCAAGAAGCCCCACCAGTGGTCCATGACGCATATCCAGCGGCACGCGGACAACTCAACATGATACAGAAGGGACGCCCCTCAAACAGGGCTCAGAAGCTCATCACCCGCCAAGTCTTCCAAGCCATCACATGTCCACCCGTGGTACCAGACTACCTGAGAGGATCAGAAACACCAATCACCTTCTCCAGAGCAGATCACCCGCCTGCAGTACCACGACCCGGGCACGCCGCTCTGGTAGTCGAAGCTCTGATCGGAGATTACACCCTGAAAAAGGTGTTTATGGACGGAGGCAGTGGCATTAACATCATCTTTGCCGACACCCTCAGAAGGATAAACAGGCCAACGACGGACTTGGCGGCATCAGAGACCACCTTCCATGGCATAGTACCAGGGCAAGCAGTCACGCCCATGGGAACGATCACACTCGACGTCATCTTCGGCACACCCGAAAACTTCAAGAGGGAGTCGATCGACTTCGAGGTAGTCGACTGGAAGTCGCAGTACCACGCGATACTCGGGCGCCCAACCTTTGCCAGATTCATGGCGATACCTCACTACGCCTACCTCATGCTCAAGATGCCTGGACCCAAGGGCGTCATCACGGTGCTTGGCGACTTCGACCGCTCCAACAGCTGCGACCGCGAGTTCAGCAAGATCTCCGAATTCTTCGGAGTCGAAGAGCACTTCGAGGCAATGGCAGTCGACAACGACAAGACCATCTTCCCAGCCCGCAAGAAACCAGCCAAGGACGCTGCCTTCAACGCGGCTGACGACACAACGACCCATCAGGTCCACCCGACTGACGCCAGCAAGACGGTCAAAGTATCGTCGAGTCTGACTCCCGCATAGGAAGGCGCGCTCGTCGAGTTTCTACGTGAGAACTGGAGAATCTTCGCATGGCAACCCTCTGACATGCCAGGAATACCCAGGAACCTCGCCGAGCACTCCTTAAAGGTCCACAAGGACGCCAGACCCGTCAAACAGGCCATGCGACGCTTTTCCGGGCCCAAGCGAGACGAAATCAGCAGAGAAATCGATCGACTGCTGAATGCCAAGTTCATCCGAGAGATCAAGGACTCGGACTGGGTCGCCAACCCAGTCCTAGTGGAGAAGAAGAAGACGAAGAAACTCCGCATGTGCGTCGACTTCACCGCCCTCAACAAATGCTGCCCCAAGGACCATTTCCCGCTCCCGCGGATAGACCAGATCATCGACTCGACTGCAGGCTGTGAACGCCTGTCCTTCCTGGACGCCTACTCAGGTTACCAGCAGATCAGACTGAACGTCGACGATGAGGAAAGACAGCATTCATCACACCCGACGGCGTTTTCTGCTACCAGACGATGCCCTTCGGGTTGAAGAACGCTGGTGCCACGTACCAGCGCACAATGCAAGCATGCCTCAAAGGGCTCATCGGGCAGATAGTCCAAGTCTACGTCGACGACATCGTCGTCACCACCCGCAAGGAGGACACCCTCATCGCCGACCTCCGCAAGGTCTTCGCTGCCCTCGACGAGTACCAGATCAAGCTGAACCCAGACAAGTGCGTCTTCGGCGTGCCAGCCGGAGAACTACTCGGGTACCTCGTCTCCGCAAGAGGAATCGAAGCAAACCCGAGAAGGTGCAACGCCTAGCCGGCCGAGTCACAGCTCTCAGCCGGTTCATTAGTAAGTTGGGTGAGAAGGCCCTGCCCTTCTACCAACTGATGAAAAAGACAGACAAGTTTGAGTGGACCGAGGAAGCGCAGGACGTGTTCGACCAGCTCAAGAAAACCCTGACGACTTCCCCAGTACTGGTGGCACCACTGGACAACGAGCCGCTCTACCTCTACGTGTCAGCCACGAACAGGGTAGTCAGTACGGTACTCGTAGTCGAACGAGAAGAAGAAGGGCACAGCCACCCTCTCCAGAGACTGTCTACTACCTCAGCGAGGTGTTGACCCTGTCCAAGCAGCGCTACCCGCACTACCAGAAGCTGGCCTACGGAGTTTTCATGACTTCAAGGAAAGTAATCCATTACTTCTCCGAGCACCCGATCACGGTGGTAAGCTCCTCCGGGCTCTCCGACATCCTGACCAACCAATGCGCGACAGGACGAGTCGCTAAGTGGGTCGTCGAGCTAGGACCCTGGGGGCTGAAATACGCTCACCCGAAGTCAATCAAGGCCCAAGTGCTCCCAGAATTCACCACCGAGTGGATAGAGGCCCAGCTGCCAGATGTCCCCGACCTGTCCAACGCATGGAAATGTACTTCGACGGCTCCAAAAAGTTCAGATCAGCCGGGGCAGGAGTCATCCTCATTTCCCCCAAAGGCGACAAGCTGAAGTACGTGCTACAGATGGACTTCCCAACACCCTCCAACAACGAGGCTGAGTACGAGGCCCTAATCCATGGCATGCGGATGGCCAAGAACTGCGGCCACTCACCTCATGATCTACGGCGACTCCTACCTCGTCGTGCAGCAAACCATGAAGGCCTGTGACGCCATCGCCGACAACATGATCGCCTACAGAGACCTGTACAACCAGCTGGAGGGCACCTTCGACGGCTGTGAGTTACGGCACATCGGTCGCGAAAGCAACGAGGAAGCCGACGCCCTCGCCAACCTGGGCTCAGACAAGGCGCAGGTACCACCTGGCGTCTTCCTTGAGCGCATCACGCAGCGGTCTATCAAACTTCGACCCACGCCCGGATCCTCCACACCATCAACGAGCACCGCCGACCCGCCAGGCAAAGAGAAGGAGCCAATGGAGGTTCTGCTAATCGAGCCCACCTGGACGAGCCCATATCTGGCGTACATGCTGCACCAGAGACTGCCAGTCAACTCAGTCGAAGCCAAGCGCATTATTCGCCGCTCGAATGGCTTCACCATCATCAAGGGGGAGCTATACAAGCGAAGCATCTCAGGAGTCCTGCAAAGGTGCGTTGATCCAGTCGACGGTCAAGCCATCCTGCTCGAAATTCATACAGGCACCTGCGGGCATCACGCCAGCAGTCGTGCCTTGGTAGCCAAAGCCCTGCGAGCCGGGTTCTACTGGCCCACCGCAATGCAAGATGCCGAAGAACTCGTGAAGAAGTGTCTCGGCTGCCAGGAGTTCGCCAACAAGCCGCCCGCGCCAGCATCGGCACTAAAGACCATACCACTCGCCTGACCCTTCGCTCAGTGGGGGCTCGACATGGTGGGTCCACTCAAGAAATCCTCACCAGGGAGGCACACTCACCTCCTGGTAGCAGTCGACAAGTTCACCAAATGGATCGAAGTCGTGCCCATCACATGTTCGACTGCATCCTCAGCAGTTAACTTCATCAGGTCCATCATCTTCAGGTTCGGGGTACCGAACAGCATCATCACCGACAACGGCACGAACTTCACAGCCGAAGAATTCAAGGACTTCTGCTCCGAACAAGGCATCAAGCTCAACTACGCATCAGTCTGCACCCGCAATCCAATGGGCAAGTCGAAAAGGCCAACGGCCTAGTCTGCAAAGGCATCAAGAAGCGCCTGCGAGTACCGTTGAGGCGCGCTGCAGGCGCCTGGGTCGAAGAGCTGCCATCTGTGCTTTGGAGTCTACGCACCACGCCAAACAGATCAACCCAGTACACGCCATTCTTCATGGTTTATGGTGCAGAGGCGGTCATGCCCTGCGACATCAAGTTCGACGCACCTCGAGTGGTGGCCTACGATGAGTCTAACGTAGAAGAAGCACTCGAGGACGACATGGACACCCTGGACGAAGCACGCGACATCGCCCTCACCCGCTCAGCCGTGTACCAGCAGGACCTACGCAACTACCACGGACGGCGACTGCGGCCAAGAGCTTTCGTTCCAGGCGACCTGGTCCTTCGCCTCAAGCAGAAGAAGGTGCACAAGCTCGCCTCCCCATGGGAGGGCCCATACATTGTGACAGAAGCAATCGGCGGAGGAGCTTACCGCCTGAAGGACTCGAAGACAGGAATAGTCTGCCACAACCCATGGAATGTTGCGCAGCTGCGACGCTTCTACGCCTAGTCGACTCCCCTTTTGTAACAAAGCATACATGTCAAGGTGGCAGGTTTCAGACGCACTCTTTCCCTTACCAGGGTACCTGAGGGGACTGGAAGGGTTTTAATGAGGCGGCCTGCTCGCAAAAATCAATGAAGTGATTTGTGGAACAAGCTCTCCCCTTTACTTTTTCAGTCAAAAAGCAACATAAACCTAGGCCGCCACTCGACGCACTCGGGGGCTGCGTCGCACAGGTTCAACTCAAAATCCTTGGCCGCCACCCAAAGCACTCGGGGCCTGCGCCATATAGGTCAAACCCGAAAAATCCTTGGCCGCCACTCGAAGCACTCGGGGACCCGAAGCACTTGGGGGCTGCGCCGTACAGGTCTAAGTCAAAACCTAGGCCGCCACCCGATGCACTCGGGGGCTGTGCCATACAGGTCTAACCCGAAAAGTCCTTGGCCGCCACCCGAAGCACTCGGGCGCTGCGCCGCACAGGTCCAAGTCCAAACCTAGGCCGCCACTCGACGCACTCAGGGGCTGCGCCGCACAGGTTCAACTCGAAATCCTAGGTCGCCACCCGAAGCACTCGGGGGCTGCACCGCACAGGTCTAAGTCCAAACCTAGGCCGCCACCCGAAGCACTCGGGGGCTGCGCCGCACAGGTTCAACTCGAAATCCTAGGTCGCCACCCGAAGCACTCGGGGGCTGCACCGCACAGGTCTAAGTCCAAACCTAGGCCGCCACTCGACGCACTCGGGGGCTGTGCCGCACAGGTTCAACTCGAAATCCTAGGTCGCCACCCAAAGCACTCGGGGGCTGCACCGCACAGGTCTAAGTCCAAACCAAGGCCGCCACTCGACGCACTCGGGGGTTGTGCCCTACGGGTTCGACTCTCAAAGTCCTAGGCCACACCCGATCCGCTCGGGGTTGCGCCACACAGGTTTACAGAAGTCTACAAGATACAATTTACTCACTCAGGGGCTACCCCACCTCGACATACATACACTCATATTTCCACTTGGAAAAATTTCTTTTACAAGCTAACGCTATACAACAGCACTCTATTGCTCTTATTCTACAGGCTCGCCCTTTGGCGCATCAAGTGGCCCTACAAGGTGCTCGCTAAAGTTCTGGACCTGCTGAATCATCTGGCGCGCAGCCGCAAGAGTATCGGCATAGTCACCCTCTCCAGGCAAGCTGTCAAGCACCTTGTGCAATGGAAGATTAGGCCGGTGCAGTCGAACGTATGCCAACGCCACATTCGCCCCGGCAACAAGTTGAGTGTGCACGACTTCCTTCAACACACTGCCTTCACGGAACCTCTCCAGAAGCGCAGTCAGTCCATTCGGCTGCTCGTTGTGAGGAAAGTACACCTCGTTGATCTGCCAGAGGGTTTTTTTGCAACCTTCCAAGAGCACAGCAGCCCGCCAGGTGCGATCCAGCATTCGTGCCAGTACACTACCTCTGGATCTGTTCGACCAAAACTGGCGCGCTTCGGGTGAGTCACCGGCGACCTCTTTCTCTACTCGCTCGTCCACTCGAAGCTGCTCAGCCTTGCAGTCAGAATTCACATCTGCATCAAGGCCAAGCATTAAGCATAGCAGGAAGGCACACAAGCCGAGGCAAAAAAACGCTAGAAGGCCAACCTTGCAGTGTAACATCCCAAGTTTTTCAACAAGTTGAAAAATCAGAAAAATTTAAAACTTTTGAAACTATTATGTATTTTGCTTTGAAAAGAAAATTCATGCATACATTCATCATCATATAGCACTGGTCGCATTTGGATATTTCAAAAGTTGGAATAATAATTCCACTTGAAAACATATTTAAGAAAATATATTAGTAGAGCAAAGAATGCTCCAAGTTTTCTTCTGATTTTTATGAATGTTTTGTTCTGATAGAGTTGCTTGTGAAATTGTTGAATCTGTTGCAATATAAATAATTGTAAATGTTTATCTTGTGGTATTTAAGATCTACTTAAGCCACAATTGTTTGTTCTAAAACCTATTTCAAATTTTGACATCAAGTGTCATATTATTTGTTAAAAACCTAGTTTGGAAATCAAAATGATTTCTATTTGAAAAAGTGTGTTTGGTTGTAAATAGTTTATAGGTATTGAGAATTATTCTATTACTTACCTATTCTCTATTTTCAAGTTTTATAGTTTTACTTTTGAAAGAAAATAGTTATTTGGATTTTTAAAATGAGTTCTGAAATCATTTCGATTTATCAAACCCTTTTAAACTATTGGAGTTTTTATAAGATTATTTTATTGAGGGATATAAATCATATTACTCATATTTTGCTTTGGTTTAAAATTTAAGTTCACAAGGAATTTAGAAAACCCTATAGTTTTCAAATCACATTAAGTGTCCAATATTCATTTAAACACATTTCAGAAAATTTAGATAATAAAATGTTTTGGAAAATGATATTTAAAGGCTGCAAATCAAAGAGTTTGTTTTTACAAAATTATTGAAAGTGGTTTGAATTGTTTTGGATTTAAAATTCAAAAGTTATTTGATTTTGAATAAAACAGAAAAGAAAACGTTTTCTGGAAAAAATATGCGAAGCCTAGCTACTGGGCCGAGCCCATCTCTCCTCCTCCCTCTATCTCTCGCGCGCGCAGCAGCAGCCAGCAAGCAGCCTACGGCCCAATCTCTCTCTTTCTGCCACTGACATGCGGGCCCCAGCCATGACGCCATTGCCGACGTCATCATCTGCTTCGTGAAGAACATGTTTCCTCTCCGAAACCCTAACAAACTCCGGATCCAAATTCGACGGTTTAAACGCGTTTTATCTCATTCGCATCCAGCTATATATACCCCAGGGCTCCGCCCCCGTTTTCCCCCGATCAATTTCATCTAAGGACCGCCAGGCCGCCCACACGCAAGCTCGTCGTCCGCCATTGCCGTCGGCGTGGTTCTTCGATTCCGGTGAATCTCGGAAACTCCGAGCTCTCTCTCCTGTCCCATATCCTTCGTTTAGTCCGTGCGCACCCGTGTGAATTTTCTTGTGATTTATTATGCACCAGATCGACGCATCCTTGATCGACCGAAGCTCGTCGGAGCCACGGCCACTCCGTCCGCGACACCACGCCATTCCAGGACGCCCGAGCCAACGCCATCACCCCATCGAGTCTGCCGAGACGCCGCGCACCTCGTCGTCATCTTCTGGAGACCGGGGGACCACCGGAGCGTCGCCGTCATCCACTTCCGAGCATCAGCGCCGCTGCCACGCCATTCTCCGGTGAAATCGCGTCACCAGGTAAAGGTCAACGCTTCCTAAGACGTCCGATCTACCACCTACGGCCTAGATTAGATCTTGTAGATTGAAGCGGTACGGGAGGTTGTCAGCCCTCAGATCCAAATCCAACGGCCCTAATCAATTCACTTAAACACGTCGCGGTCCAGTCAGCAGCCGAGTTAGCGGCTCCGCACGAATCAGAAGATGCCACATCACCAGGGACTCCAGCGCGAGGATCTTTTCCAGTTTTCTGCACCGTTTAGCCCCTGCGTATCACGAATAGGTCCTTGCAAATTAGATTCATTATTAATTTTTACCCGTTTATCCAAAATTTATGAAATTTATATTTTTGGAAAGCTTATAATGTGTAGAAACTTTCTATATGCTTAGTTTGAGGTTTCGATGAAATTAATTTAGACAATTTTAAAAGGTGGTTTAATTGATATTTTGGATATAACTTAATTATAAAAATTGATTTTTGAGCAAACTCTTTTGCATTAATTTTGTTTGTCTAAGTTATGGCCGTAGAATTGCTCTAGCATTTTTTTAGAAGTGTTTTTCTATGTTTTTGCATGTATTTTGTTTTTATTGCTTTTAGATGTTATTTTAAGTAAATTATATTAAAATTGCTCTCCACATTATTTTCGAATAGAAAATTTAGCTAAGTAATTATGAACATGTTAGATGCAGAATAACTTAGGAATATTTCACCTCACCCAACAAAGTATTTTCCTTCCTTAGAAAATATTTGATAATTATATTGACAACACTATTTCCTTAGAAAATTTCAACCTCTTAAAAGTGTTAAATCTTTTCCTTAGAAAAATTTAGCATCTTGAAAACTTAGTGGTTTTAGAATATTTTCCTAAGTGTTATTTTTGACAAGTGTTTGTCCTTAGAAATTTTATCAACTATTGTTTTAAAAGTATTTTTCCTTAGAAAAATACCAACACCTTATTTTATGAACTCTTACTTAGAAATTATTTAGACTTATTGTTTGACCTCTTTGGTCCTTAGTTATTTTTGGAACATCTTGTTTGCTCGCATTTCCTTAGAGCATTTTCATAGGCATGGCATGCATGTTAAGTCCTTAGTATTATGTTGAACTTTATACATGATATTCCTCCTTAGAAATTTTGAGGATGAATGTTAGCTCTTTTGACCCCTCTAGTTAAAACCACTAAGTTAGAAATTAGTGGAAATAATCAAGAACCAAAGGACTTAGCCAAGAAGACAAGACTCAAGAACATCTCCAAGAAGAAAAGTACTTAGAAGAAATCAAGAGAAAGTTCCTGAAGACCAACCAGCTACATTTTCTAAGTCTTTCTCCCTTTCTCTCCTTCTTACTTCTTCTCCTAAACTTCATGGTGGCTAAGTTATATTCAAGATCAATCTTCTGCCAACATCATCAAGTCTTCAGGATCAACAAGCCCACAAGTGCAATGAAGTCATCGCAACAAGTAAAAAGCTACAAGGAAACAAGGAGAAGAATTTTTGAAGACCAACTACTTCTTTCTATCTTCTTTCCTTCTATTATTGTCTCACTTTGGACATAGACCAAGTCCTTGGTGTTTAAGACTAAGTTTCTAGAGTGCTAATTCAAGACCATTGAAGATCAATGAAATTACAAAGGAGATAAAGATTAATTGAAGACCAAACTTATGAAGACTTGGAGTAACCTTACAATTTTTCAAGTTGTTGTTTTATCAAGTTTATTTTGCTCAACCTTGACCTTGCCTTAGCCAATGGGATTAAGTTATTTTATGTCTTTCCCTTATTTTATTTGCATGTCTTTCATATCATAATTACTGTGTCATCCTGCATCTCATGCATATCATATTTTTCTAAGTGTTGCATTTATGATTGTATGTTTATTTGTGATTTTGTTGACTTGTTAGAAATTCCGGAGAGAGACGGAAGTGGTGGCAACTGCTACTACTACACTTCTGTTTGCCAAGGCAAGTGGCACACCCCCATAAATTTCCTAAGTATTTTTGTATGCATGACTTAGTGTATTTCTTTATATGCATGTGTAGGATAGTATTGCTATGCTAAACTACTATCTCCTTTACACTAGTTGTGTCTAGAATCCTATTGATAACTTAGTAGAATTATTGATGCTATGCAAATTTGTTTTATTCAAAGCTTAAATTCTACTAAGTTAATTTATCACCTGGGTGGATTTGGGATTGCAAGGCTGCCAGAGTTGAGTGTTTATTCACTTGTGGATGGCCACCCAGGATTAAAGGGACCAATGTTTCTCTAAGTGAAGTTGCTTACCGTGCAGCCATTAGTCAAATGGGCTCTGGCTAGATGGATTAAGTTGCGTGGACTCCTCCTGGCTTGACAAGCAGATGTAGAGGATGTAGGAGGGAACAGGTCAAGCCGGTATGGGATGGGGAATATGCTTCTGAAAAGTCTCGTCTCAACTCTCTCCTTTTCCTTAGCACAAATTGAGTGCTTGAGGATAGTTTGAGTTTGTTGGGTCTAATGGTGAAAGTGCACAACCTCTGCAGAGTTAAAACTAAGTACTTAGCCGTGTCCCCGGTTATGGACAATTGAAGCAGCTGATCAAGGATGGCAACGGAGGCTCCCAACATCTTATTTCTCTAAGTAAAACTTGATGGGTGAACAAGGGTAGACGAGACTATGGATTTCATGCCATATTGTCTCAAACATTTGAAGAAAATGTTTTACAAAGTGTTAGGCAAAATTGGCTTTTATGCAAAACAGCCTTGAACTCCACCAGCCAAATATGCATATAGGCTATAGAGTTATTCCATTAAGTGTCCACATAGTGTCACTTGCCAGATCCATTTTTAATGGTATCTGACCCACTCTGTTGCAAATTTTTATTTGTTGCAGATTGTTCTGATGACGAGTGAGTTTTCGTTAAGGTTTCGAGTCTGCAACCAACATGTTTTTCGCCTGTGGCACATGCTAAGGATGAGGACTCCATGAAGATTATTATTTCCGCTGCTTTACTCTATCAAGCTAGCTTTATGCTATGCAAGTTGTAATTATTTTTCCAAGTCTGGATCATTCGTGTAATAATTGATACAATGTTGTGATATTCATCTTAAACTGTGTGTGCAAATGAAACGATCCAGGGGTTTGCACTATACACAGGTACCTTGCCATTTTCTAAGTGCAGGTACGTTACAGATGGTATCAGAGCACTGTGTTGCCTGTAGGTTCGAAACCCTAAGTTTGGTTAGAAATAAGAAAGCCCATAGGACAAAATTTTATTTGTTCTTTGTCTAAAACTTTGGATATCATTCTTGTAACTTCTTAACTATTCGCGTTCTAAATGCCTTCTCTTATTTATAGATGTCTCGCCTCCTGGAATCACTCAAGAAAGGTCCAGCAATGACCATGACCTTGGAATGTGAGACTGAGTTTCCAAAAGCTTTGAAGGACCTCATGTTGAGCATGGGACTTGAAGGAGCAGCAGTCTACAAAGGTTTTCCTTTCATGGGTGAAGGTCAAGAGTACTGGTGGGTGCAACTCCATCTCTACAAGGGCAAAGATGATGACCACAAAACCAAAGATTGCTGCATGATCACCAATACAACACTTCACACATCCTTCTTCGATTCCGCAAGAAGTGCAGCATTGGAAGCCATCAAGTGCCTTGGGGAAAGACTTCGATTTAGACTTCACAACACCCAGAAGTACCTCGATGAACTCAAGGAAATAGATGAAGAATTCAATACACTCAAGAAGGAGATAGACTAGACCCCATTATGTATTAGAATAAAGAAACCATGCTGATGTATTGACCTATCAAATTGTGGTATGGCAGTACTATCATATTGTTTTCCCCATATCCTGGGCATACTTTTGATCCAAAGACGACTAGTTGTTTTTCTCAAAAATTTGTGAGCTTTATTCTGTGTGTTTGATTGTTAAATTGCTTGTATGGGTAGGAATATTTCCCTTAGAATCTGTCTATCTTATACTTATCTATTCCAAAACCCACAGATGTCTCCCCATAGTGCACGTGAAGACAATAACAACACCAGCACCAACAACGTTGAAACAATGTTGCAGAAGATGATGGCAACACAAGCCCAGCTGATGACCATGATGACCCAGGTCAAAGCAAATCAAAGTGAACCACCACCCCTTACCCAGATGGATAGACTTGTCAAATTTTTAAGTCTTGAACCTTACACTTTCCATCCTACAAATGATCCAATTATGGCAACCGACTGGCTACGATCAATAGAGAAGGATCTGATACCTTGTGAGTGCACTGACACAGAGAAAGTGAGTTTTGCATCTTATTTCTTGGAAGGACTTGCGGCTAAATGGTGGAGAACTTATCATAGCACTCACACATGTGATACTTTAACCTGGAAAGAGTTCAAGGAAGGGTTTTGTAGTGTTTACAGTTCCCCTGACATGTGGAACATGAAGCAAGAAGAGTTCCTAAACCTGAGGCAAGGGGACAGGACGCTCAAGGAGTATAGAGATGATTTCTATGCACTGTCTCGTTATGCCCTGAAGGCATAATTATCGAGGAAGAGAGGGAGGAAAGTTTTCTCAAGAGACTATGCGACGAGATGAAAGTTCCTTTCACAGTCACACACGCTTTGGATTATCAGGCCTTATTGGACCAAGCACTCATACTGGAGGATAATATCAGGAAGACTGGAAATATGAAGGGAAAGCTGAGTATCAACAAACATCATTCTGAGCCTTCATTCAAAAGACACCATACTCCTGAGGTGAACCACAACCACAAACAGGGGAATCACCATAATAGAGGGAGTCACCTCAAACAACCTGACCACAATGGTGCATTCAAAGGAAGCAATGGAGACCGGAAGGGAAATGGACATGAAGGCCATGACCATAACAATGCACAACGCCGCCCAAATCCAGAACTCAAGAAAGATATGAGCCAAGTGATTTGCTTTAAGTGCAATAATAAAGGTCATTATGCCAATAAGTGCCCGGAAAATAAACCCCAGAACAACCCCCACCAGAAAGACATCAGCAAGGTGATGTGCTTCAAATGCAAGAACATGGGTCATTACGCCAATGACTGCCCAGCTAAGGAGAATGCCAAAGAAACTACCAAGTCAAAGCCTTTTGGTAAAGATATGGGAACCACAACAATGTGGTGTTTGAGGAACCTAGCTTGGAGAATGGTATGTTATCAATCAAGTTTACAATTTGAAGTTGCCTGCCAACACAGTTTTTCTTTTAAGGGTGGTAGCCCACCGAGTTATCCCAGTCACAACCTTTTTGCTAGCCTTCCCGAATCTCGGGACGAGATTCCTTTTAAGGGTGGTAGTATGTAACATCCCAAGTTTTTCAACAAGTTGAAAAATCAGAAAAATTTAAAACTTTTGAAAACTATTATGTATTTTGCTTTGAAAAGAAAATTCATGCATACATTCATCATCATATAGCACTGGTCGCATTTGGATATTTCAAAAGTTGGAATAATAATTCCACTTGAAAACATATTTAAGAAAAATATATTAGTAGAGCAAAGAATGCTCCAAGTTTTCTTCTGATTTTTATGAATGTTTTGTTCTGATAGAGTTGCTTGTGAAATTGTTGAATCTGTTGCAATATAAATAATTGTAAATGTTTATCTTGTGGTATTTAAGATCAACTTAAGCCACAATTGTTTGTTCTAAAACCTATTTCAAATTTTGACATCAAGTGTCATATTATTTGTTAAAAACCTAGTTTGGAAATCAAAATGATTTCTATTTGAAAAAGTGTGTTTGGTTGCAAATAGTTTATAGGTATTGAGAATTATTCTATTACTTACCTATTCTCTATTTTCAAGTTTTATAGTTTTACTTTTGAAAGAAAATAGTTATTTGGATTTTAAAATGAGTTCTGAAATCATTTCGATTTATCAAACCACTTTTTAACTATTGGAGTTTTTATTAGATTATTTTATTGAGGGATATAAATCATATTACTCATATTTTGCTTTGGTTTTAAAATTTAAGTTCACAAGGAATTTAGAAAACCCTATAGTTTTCAAATGACATTAAGTGTCCAATATTCATTTAAACACATTTCAGAAAATTTAGATAATAAAATGTTTTGGAAAATGATATTTAAAGGCTGCAAATCAAAGAGTTTGTTTTTACAAAATTATTGAAAGTGGTTTGAATTGTTTTGGATTTAAAATTCAAAAGTTATTTGATTTTGAATAAAACAGAAAAGAAAACGTTTTCTGGAAAAAAAATGCGAAGCCTAGCTACTGGGCCGAGCCCATCTCTCCTCCTCCCTCTATCTCGCGCGCGCGCAGCAGCAGCCCAGCAAGCAGCCTACGGCCCAATCTCTCTCTTTCTGCCACTGACATGCGGGCCCCAGCCATGACGCCATTGCCGACGTCATCATCTGCTTCGTGAAGAACACGTTTCCTCTCCGAAACCCTAACAAACTCCGGATCCAAATTCGACGGTTTAAACGCGTTTTATCTCGTTCGCATCCACCTATATATACCCCAGGGCTCCGCCCCCGTTTTCCCCCGATCAATTTCATCTAAGGGCCGCCAGGCCGCCCACACGCAAGCTCGTCGTCCGCCATTGCCGTCGGCGTGGTTCTTCGATTCCGGTGAATCTCGGAAACTCCGAGCTCTCTCTCCTGTCCCATATCCTTCGTTAAGTCCGTGCGCACCCGTGTGAATTTTCTTGCGATTTATTATGCACCAGATCGACGCATCCTTGATCGACCGAAGCTCGTCGGAGCCACGGCCACTCCGTCCGCGACACCACACCGTTCCAGGACGCCCGAGCCAACGCCATCACCCCCATCGAGTCTACCGAGACGCCGCGCACCTCGTCGTCATCTTCTGGAGACCGGGGGACCACCGGAGCGTCGCCGTCATCCACTTCCGAGCATCAGCGCTGCCGCCATGCCATTCTCTGGTGAAATCGCGCCACCAGGTAAAGGTCAACGCTTCCTAAGACGTCCGATCTACCACCTACGGCCTAGATTAGATCTTGTAGATTGAAGCGGTACGGGAGGTTGTCAGCCCTCAGATCCAAATCCAACGGCCCTGATCAATTCACTTAAACACGTCGCGGTCCAGTCAGCAGCCGAGTCAGCGGCTCGGCACGAATCAGAAGACGCCACGTCACTAGGGACTCCAGCGCGAGGATCTTTTCCAGTTTTCTGCACCGTTTAGCCCCTGCGTATCACGAATAGGTCCCTGCAAATTAGATTCATTATTAATTTTTACCCGTTTATCCAAAATTTATGAAATTTATATTTTTGGAAAGCTTATAATGTGTAGAAACTTTCTATATGCTTAGTTTGAGGTTTCGACGAAATTAATTTAGACAATTTTAAAAGGTGGTTTAATTGATATTTTGGCTATAACTTAATTATAAAAATTGATTTTTGAGCAAACTCTTTTGCATTAATTTTTTTGTCTAAGTTATGGCCGTAGAATTGCTCTAGCATTTTTGTAGAAGTATTTTTCTATGTTTTTGCACGTATTTTGTTTTTATTGCTTTTAGATGTTATTTTAAGTAAATTATATTAAAATTGCTCTCCACATTATTTTCGAATAGAAAATTTAGCTAAGTAATTATGAACATGTTAGATGCAGAATAACTTAGGAATATTTCACCTCACCCAACAAAGTATTTTCCTTCCTTAGAAAATATTTGATAATTATATTGACAACACTATTTCCTTAGAAAATTTCAACCTCTTAAAAGTGTTAAATCTTTTCCTTAGAAAAATTTAGCATCTTGAAAACTTAGTGGTTTTAGAATATTTTCCTAAGTGTTATTTTTGACAAGTGTTTGTCGTTAGAAATTTTATCAACTATTGTTTTAAAAGTATTTTTCCTTAGAAAAATACCAACACCTTATTTTATGAACTCTTACTTAGAAATTATTTAGACTTATTGTTTGACCTCTTTGGTCCTTAGTTATTTTTGGAACATCTTGTTTGCTCGCATTTCCTTAGAGACTTTTCATAGGCATGGCATGCATGTTAAGTCCTTAGTATTATGTTGAACTTTATACATGATATTCCTCCTTAGAAATTTTGAGGATGAATGTTAGCTCTTTTGACCCCTCTAGTTAAAACCACTAAGTTAGAAATTAGTGGAAATAATCAAGAACCAAAGGACTTAGCCAAGAAGACAAGACTCAAGAACATCTCCAAGAAGAAAAGTACTTAGAAGAAATCAAGAGAAAGTTCCTGAAGACCAACCAGCTACATTTTCTAAGTCTTTCTCCCCTTTCTCTCCTTCTTACTTCTTCTCCTAAACTTCATGGTGGCTAAGTTATATTCAAGATCAATCTTCTGCCAACATCATCAAGTCTTCAGGATCAACAAGTCCACAAGTGCAATGAAGTCATCGCAACAAGTAAAAAGCTACAAGGAAACAAGGAGAAGAATTTTTGAAGACCAACTACTTCTTTCTATCTTCTTTCGTTCTATTATTGTCTCACTTTGGACATAGACCAAGTCCTTGGTGTTTAAGACTAAGTTTCTAGAGTGCTAATTGAAGACCATTGAAGATCAATGAAATTACAAAGGAGATAAAGATTAATTGAAGACCAAACTTATGAAGACTTGGAGTAACCTTACAATTTTTCAAGTTGTTGTTTTATCAAGTTTATTTTGCTCAACCTTGACCTTGCCTTAGCCAATGGGATTAAGTTATTTTATGTCTTTCCCTTATTTTGTTTGCATGTCTTTCATATCATAATTACTGTGTCATCCTGCATCTCATGCATATCATATTTTTCTAAGTGTTGCATTTATGATTGTATGTTTATTTGTGATTTTGTTGACTTGTTAGAAATTCCGGAGAGAGACGGAAGTGGTGGCAACTGCTACTACTACACTTCTGTTTGCCAAGGCAAGTGGCACACCCCATAAATTTCCTAAGTATTTTTGTATGCATGACTTAGTGTATTTCTTTATATGCATGTGTAGGATAGTATTGCTATGCTAAACTACTATCTCCTTTACACTAGTTGTGTCTAGAATCCTATTGATAACTTAGTAGAATTATTGATGCTATGCAAATTTGTTTTATTCAAAGCTTAAATTCTACTAAGTTAATTTATCACCTGGGTGGATTTGGGATTGCAAGGCTGCCAGAGTTGAGTGTTTATTCACTTGTGGATGGCCACCCAGGATTAAAGGGAACAATGTTTCTCTAAGTGAAGTTGCTTACCGTGCAGCCACTAGTCAAATGGGCTCTGGCTAGATGGATTAAGTTGCATGGACTCCTCCTGGCTTGACAAGCAGATGTAGAGGATGTAGGAGGGAACGGGTCAAGCCGGTATGGGATGGGGAATATGCTTCTGAAAAGTCTCGTCTCAACTCTCTCCTTTTCCTTAGCACAAATTGAGTGCTTGAGGATAGTTTGAGTTTGTTGGGTCTAATGGTGAAAGTGCACAACCTCTGCAGAGTTAAAACTAAGTACTTAGCCGTGTCCCCGGTTATGGATAATTGAAGCAGCTGATCAAGGATGGCAACGGAGGCTCCCAACATCTTATTTCTCTAAGTAAAACTTGATGGGTGAACAAGGGTAGACGAGACTATGGATTTCATGCCATATTGTCTCAAACATTTGAAGAAAATGTTTTACAAAGTGTTAGGCAAAATTGGCTTTTATGCAAAACAGCCTTGAACTCCACCAGCCAAATATGCATATAGGCTATAGAGTTATTCCATTAAGTGTCCACATAGTGTCACTTGCCAGATCCATTTTTAATGGTATCTGACCCACTCTGTTGCAAATTTTTATTTGTTGCAGATTGTTCTGATGACGAGTGAGTTTTCGTTAAGGTTTCGAGTCTGCAACCAACATGTTTTTCGCCTGTGGCACATGCTAAGGATGAGGACTCCATGAAGATTATTATTTCCGCTGCTTTACTCTATCAAGCTAGCTTTATGCTATGCAAGTTGTAATTATTTTTCCAAGTCTGGATCATTCGTGTAATAATTGATGCAATGTTGTGATATTCATCTTAAACTGTGTGTGCAAATGAAACGATCCAGGGGTTTGCACTATACACAGGTACCTTGCCATTTTCTAAGTGCAGGTACGTTACATGCAGCTGTCGACTGATCAAGTCCATCTCGACAAGCAGAAAGTCTTCGCGCTGGGAGAACGGCGCAACGGGCCGCGACCTCAATCGCTCCAGCTCCAACTCAGCACTCTTCAGCTTCGACTCAAGCTCCAACACCTTGTTCCTCATGAAGGTGATCACTCTCTGGTCATTTACGCTTCGCACAGGAGCTGGAGGAGCTTGACGGCGACGACGAGTAGGCGCAGCCGAAGTGGTGTCCTCCTCATCATCCGCGCCAGTCGTTCCAGCAACATCAGGAGCTTCGCTCATATCAGACTGCCAAGAATTGACAGCGTCAAGCCAGGAAAAGAATCAACATAATTTATCCAAGCCAGATATCAAAAAAGACTCGGCGACTGCACCCCCGAGGGAGCGAATTCACATTTCATCATCAGCATGTTCACTCGCACAATATAAAGTGCATTACAGACTCAGGCCCAAAAGCAGAAGCATAGTCCTAAAAGGAAAAAGTCTACACTACAGACTCCGACTGGGACCGGCTCTTCCTAGCAGCAGCCAACTCGGTCATCTTAGCAATCCTCTTCTCGAAGGTGGAGACAAGCTTCACGGCCAACTGGCTCGCCTGCATTTTCACCCCGCTAAGAGATGCGGTCTTGCCATCAGGCTTTCGTGGGAAGTCACTGACAACCTTCTCAAAATCGCCTACAACTTGGTGACCAAGAAGCAGCTGGAAAGTGAGCTCTGAGCCACGTACCGTCTGCGCGCGCGTGAAGTCCGCTAGGACATTCGAATTGCCTTCGAATGGAGCCGCGAGTGCGTCAACAGCAACTGGTGGCGGCTTGTTGGGGAAGATATTCCGGTGCACAGTCGCTAAGGCCTCCGTCGACTTCTGCAGTGACACCGTCGACTGCTGCAGCGCTGCCGATGCGTACGCGCAGACGCGGTCGACGAAGCCTACAGCCTCCGCCAAGCCGACACTCTCGCTGGAAGTTCCTTCTGGAGGAGCACCTCCACAAGTCTCTGATCAAAAGAAATCCACACCCGTAAGACGTCAGAGGTCGAAAAAAGGCAAAGTAGGCACTGAGCCGAAATACTTACTTCCAACAACATCTGCGAGTGCGAGCAAGCGGTCGACCTGGGTCTTCTCTAGGTCATCCCGAGCTTGTTCACGCTCTTGGGCTTCACCCAGCGACTTCTCCAGCTCCGCGACCCGCGTCTTCATGCTCTCTTTCTCGCCTACAGACCAATGGAGCAAAGTTAGCAATAAAAGGCAGTCGACGCGCCCCTCGAGCACATGGGTTCACACTCACTATTCGCCTGCTCCAGAGCAGCACAGAGTTGATCCCTCTCCTGCTCCATGCGAACGAAGGCTGCGGCTCCCTCCACCTGCTGGCGATAAAATGGCTGCGGGAAACACAAGACATCAATCTGCGCCCGACTATTCTAGTCACGCACATCTTCGGGGGCTACTCCCATCGGGAGCGCTGTTCGCGCACCCGATACAGATTTTGCAGAACGAGTCAAAGGACACTTACATGCTCAAGCAGCCCAGCGTCAGCCGGAGTCGCATCAGCGGTTTTCTCCGGCATGGAGGAGGTCGAAGTCCTCAAGGCCAAAGCGTCACCCGCCTGAGCCTCTTCTCCGGTCGTCTTCGTAGTTTGCTCAATCATGGGAGCAGAAGTGTACTCCATCTCACGAGGGGAAGCAACAGCGCCAGTACGGTCGCTGTGACAAGAAAACTCAATTCAAGGACCCGCAAGCGAAGAAGCACACTCGAGAACAACAAAGCACTAGTTATGCGATTAACCTGACGACATCAACATCATCTTCACTTCCCAGGGAGACGGAGGCCATCCTCGCGAACTCGGTTGGCGGTGCAGAGCCGAGTGGAGGCACGACCAAAGGATCAGCAAGGTCACTCGGATGCCTAGCGCCCAAAGAGGACTCGCTCGTCTCTTCCTCGTTCACACCCGCCTCCTTCACAGGCGACGAGGCAGAACCAGAGTCGCCACTCTTTCGCCTCTGCCGCTTCCACAGCGGCTCCTCATCTTCATCGTCCTCCTCCAACTCTTCACTCGGAGAGGTGGCGGAGGGAACTTCATCGTCATCAACCTCGTCTTCAAGGAACTCGGCCTCTTCATGAGGTCCATTCTCCATCAACGGAGGAAGACTGACATAGCCTGAACGACCCTGTCAGCGAATGAAGCAGTTGGGTCAAGCAAAAAGATTCGACAGAAAAGATGCAAGACAAACAAAGCAAACGAAGCTCACCTCAGGCACAGGATTATTAGGCCCATATGGCTCGACTGGGCACTTGACATTGCACGGATCAGCGGCTCGGAGACTAGTGATGCTCCTCACCTTCGACTCGACTGCGTCATCATCAAGCTCATTGCCAGCATCCTCACGCGCCCACATCGGGTGGACGCGACTACGCAGCGGCTGCACCCGAAGCCTGAAGAAGGTGGCGATGAGGTGAATTCCACCCGTCTTGCGCCCGAGACTCTTCAGAAGGCCACGAAGTAGCGTCAGCAAGGGCTGAGTCGCCTCCCTGTCCTCCTTCGACAGCGGGTGCGCCCACGCGTTTGTCTTCCGCAACTCGCGATCAGCCGCGAATTCAGGAAGCCTGCTTGGTCGCACCTGATGCAGAACCACTTCTTCCGCCAGCCCTGGACGGAGTCGGACTTCTTCATCTGGAAGTAGGAGGTGTCGCCACGCACCTGGATGCCGAAGCCGCCGACTGGGTACACCTGCTTGCGCTTCCCCACGTTCCTCCTCACGAGGAATAGCGACTTCCATAGCAGCCAGTTGGGTGCGATTCCCCGGAAACACTCGCAGAGCACGAAATAGCTCGCGATGCTCAAGACGCTGTTGGGAGTCAGATCGTGGATCTGAATCCCATAAGCATACAAGAGACCACGGACGAAATCGTGGAGGGGGAACCCGAAACCCGCAGAAGGAAATCCACGAAGCAAACGCGTTCCCCCTCACGACGGGAGGGGAATACCTCTTTCCCAGGAGCGCGCACCGTCGCTTGGTCTGCCGGCGGCAGCAGCCCCTGCGCGCGGAGGGCCTCGAGGTCGGCCTTCTTCACCGACGATTTGACCCAGTCGCCGTCGGGCTTCTTCATCACGCTCGCCTCGGCGGTCGCGACGGCGCCAGAACCAGGCTTCCCCCTCTTCATCCCGACCTTGCTCATGGTAGGGGGAGGAGGAGCAGAGAGCATGCAGCGCAACAATGGCGGAACAGAAGCAGTGGAGACGATGATAGAATGGGGATGGATGAACTGTTCACCGCCGCGGTGAAAATTATATACCGCGCGGTCAGTCAATCCTGGCCGTCCCTGCTGCAACCACTCTCCGCAACAGCGTTTGACCGTCCACGTGTCGCGCGGAGAGGGCAACCGTCGCCGGCCACGCCGCCCACTACGCACGGAAATTAAGGCGCCATCATCACAACGCGAAATTTTCACGCCCAACGGTCAGAAAAAAGCGGCAACCGCTCTCCAGTCAATACTGACAGTGGGACCGCACTGTCACGTCCCATCAGACACAGACTGCGCCAAAAACGTCAGCACTGACGTCATCCACGAAGGCGTAGGAAGTAAGCCAACAGGCCGATGGAGAACTCGAACAGATCATTCGAGTGCAAGAAGATTCAGTAAGCTCTCAGAGCTGAATAAGTTCGTACAATAAGCCAACGAGCTGAACAAACTCAAACATTTCATCCGAGTGCAAGAGCATCCAGTAAGCTCCAAGTGCTGAACAAACTCGTACAGTAAGCCAAACCGGTCGAATACACAGTAAGTCACACAAAGCCAGTCGCGACTCCAAGCCGAGTCCCCTCTTTACTCCCATCGGGAGCAGGCTTTTCGACTAAAGAAAAATTGAGTTTAACCTCAATTGCAAGCAATTCAGCTTAATCTCGGGGGCTACTCCATCGGGAGCGCTGTTCGCGCTCCCGAGTGACTCAGAACAATAGCAGTCGAAAAATCACCGACTGAGGCCATACTCACAGTATTTAACCCTGCAGTCGACAGTTCGACTAAGGAGTCCGCCGTAAGCCCTGAACGGCCGGAGTCGACTAATTTTACTTGTCCCTTTCAGGAACTCGAAGGCGTGCCCAGGCGAAAGGAGTCCTTTGCCCGACTCTACGATTCGACCAAGCACTCGGGGGCTCCTGTCGTGGGGCTACCCTTCGGCTATCCCACGGTGAAGGTACCTGGGTCACGCCAAGACTATAAAAGCCCAAGGAAAGCCCAGCAAGGACACGTACGGCCCAAGTTAGTCGACTAGGTCATGAGGTTCATACCTATCTTGTAAGTGCCATCAGCACCGTTCACCCGAGACCTAGCCTACCATATAAAGGATAGGAGGGTCCCTCGTTCTAGGGTACGCTCATAGCCGCCACCACAAACCCTAGCGAGATCGCCATCTCACCATTGTAGCCACAATTCGCCATCAATAACCAGACAAGCAGGAAGTAGAGTGTTATCCTCCGGGAGCCTAAACCTGGGTAAAACGCCTCGCTTGTCAGCCATCGTGATCACCAGCGCTCAACTCTCTCCCCTCAATCAACCCGGGGTGTATAACCCAGGGATTTGCCGAGTCCACACCTCGTCAACAACACAATCTGAAATTATAACTTCACCATCAAATAATGACAAGTACTCAATCACAAACATGAATAGTAGCACAAGACAAGTATCTAGGGTATAGCAACTCTCAAACTGTGAGGGGAACGGAGTGGATCACGATGATGATGATGGAGATGGTGCTGGTCTTGATGGGGGTGATGATGAAGAGGCCTCCTCCCATGCCAAGGAGGAGAGGTGATGACGATGGCGATGATTTCCCCCTTCTCCGGAGCTCCGGAGCAGCAGGATCTAACACCCCTTGGAAGGGATCAAGAGTTTCGCCGCCGCCGCGACCTCGGATGGACTTAGAAAAATTAGGACGTTCGTTTTCGGGCAAGACGAAGGCGTCGATAAAAAGCCCCAGGCGAGGAGGTGCCCGAGGCCACTTTTAGTGGGCCCCACGCGGCCAGGTACATCGGCCGCGTGGGCCCCTCTCATTTGGCCCTCGTGGCTCTCCTCTCTTCGGTCTTCTTCCCACTCCCTTTCTCCCGATGAAAAACTGACGTGGTATTTTTCCTTTTATTATTTGAGTTCCTGAAACTCCTGAAACAATAAAAACAAGAAAAGGGGGTTTTCTGCCTCCTAGATATTAAATACCAAAAATGGGGACTTTGTGTGAAAGCCCCCAAAATCATCTAAAACATGTAAAAACAATCATATAATCATGCAAATAACATTCTAGTATGATACTAAAAGTTATATAAATGATGATATAAATGCACGTATCAACTCCCCCAAGCTTAAACCTTTACTCGTCCTCGAGTAAGTAAGGACATAGATCATTACATGAATCAATGGACTTATGGTTGATAAATAAATACGGGCATTGTATCATCATCATAATCAGTTGCAAGATAAGATTGATGAATAAAACTCATGCATATGAGGGTAACATAAGTAGAAGCCCTAGCAATCACCCCTTACTTTTGAAAGCAAATAACCATTGTATGTTGGACAATTGAATCATATACTTTTCACATGCCTTTGCTCTTTCTAGCAAGCATTATAATCTTTTATCCTTTACTGAAATTTAAAGACAAGATAGACTCTCATTGGATAACAAGTTCAAAGAAGACAAATGAAAAGATAAATATAAAAGATGTTATCACCCTTGCTTCTCTAGTAACTAGTACAAACTTTAGTCATGGATATCTCAATCAAGTTCCTATGCTCCGTACAACCTTTATCTTACACTTTCCATGGCTAACTGAAACTTCAGGTGCCTACCTGTCGTGGGGCTACCCTTCGGCTATCCCACGGTGAAGGTACCTGGGTCACGCCAAGACTATAAAAGCCCAAGGAAAGCCGAGCAAGGACACGTACGGCCCAAGTTAGTCGGCTAGGTCGTGAGGTTCATACCTATCTTGTAAGTGCCATCAGCACCATTCACCCGAGACCTAGCCTACCATATAAAGGCTAGGAGGGTCCCTCGTTCTAGGGTACGCTCATAGCCGCCACCACAAACCCTAGCGAGATCGCCATCTCACCATTGTAGCCACAATTCGCCATCAATAACCAGACAAGCAGGAAGTAGGGTGTTATCCTCCGGGAGCCTGAACCTGGGTAAAACGCCTCACTTGTCAGCCATCGTGATCACCAGCGGTCAACTCTCTCCCCTCAATCAACCCGGGGTGTATAACCCAGGGATTTGCCGAGTCCACACCTCGTCAATTGGCGCCGTCTGTGGGAAAGAACGAGCGCTGGAACCATGGTCGCACCGGCTCCATCGACTTTGAAGACCGACGTCTGCATCACCAAGGAGCCAATCTGCTTCGGCTCCTTCGAGTACACCTTCCACCCGCCGGCCCACCGCTCGGTGTACGCCGATCTGCATGTAGGTATGTGCCTCACCTTCGGTACCATGCACTACTTCGTAGACAGCTGTGGAGTACTCAGATCCACAGCGATCGCACCACGCGCGGTGGCGGCACCGCATCTGCCGCGATTGCGCCATCCGTGCCGCCGCCTGCTGCGGAGATCGCGCCCGCTGCGACTGTGGAGATCGCATCTTCGACTACTGAGAAGATCGCATCTGCGTCGACTACATCGACCACTTCGGCGACCACCGCGCAGATCGAGTCTACTCCGACTACCTCGATCGCGTCGTTGGCAAGACCAAGATCTGCATCAGCTTCGACTGCGTCGACCACATCTTCGCAGATGACCAAGGTCACGCCGTCCTCGTCCGTGCCACTCGCATCTCTACCGACCCGCAAGGTCTTCACCGAGCCAACCACGCTCGCATCGACGACGACACATCGCTCGTGTCTGCGGCAAAAATCGCGGAACTCCAAGAAAGAAGCCGCGGCAGCGACTGTGGTACCCACCACGTTGCGGCCATTTTCGACTCCGAGCACGGCTCGGACGAAGGAAGCAGCAGTGGCAGTGTCCATCCCGCTGCCCAGATCTACCCCGCGCAAGTCTTCATGATCGGCCAGAGGCCGCAGGGCAACGACGGCGAACCCGCATACCCACTGGAGGTGGTCATGCCGGACCAGGTGACGCGACTCACCATCACCCGCGACATGGCAATCAAAGCCCTGAAGCACGTCGAGGAAGGCACGTACCCTCCACCGGACGCACCCCGGGAGGACCTTATGGCGGTCCAGTACCTGCTACGGAAGGAAGGCGAACGACTCCGCGCAGAGAAGGCCGAGCTACTTCGACGCAAGGACGAGGCTGACGCGTCGAGCGCCAGGAGGGCCGCTTACTCGTTCACTGCCTCAACAGAGGTCTCACAAGGAGCAAGCCGCCACAGAGCCCGCGTGCCTCTGATGACGGAGGCCGACCGCGCTAGAGTCACTCGCAACCTCGAGTCATCATACATAGAAGACGCAGACGGGATACCCATCCCCAAAACACCCGGAGCCGCACTCATGGCGGTCGAAACATACCTGCGACTGACACAGCCGCCTGAGGGCGACTCGCGCGCTCTCCTCCACAAGCAGCAGATCATGTCTATCAAGACACTCGAAGACGCACTGATAAACAAGGCGCCAACGGAAAAAGCGCGAGAAGATCGAGATCGCCGCGACCGCGAGCCCGCAGCACTCGCAGCCCCGGCGGCAAGACAACTGCGACAGCCACAGCCAGGCGAAGACCTCCGCAACGTCATCACACAAAGGACGGTAGACCGCAGCCGCACCCAGCGGCCGGTCAGCACGTCCAACCTCGACTACGACCGCAACGACGGCGACTACGAGCCGTGCGGCGCCGCATGCTTCAGCTTCAACATACGCGACACAAGAATGCCCAAGGGCTTCAAGCTCACAGCAGAAGCAGTCAAGTACGACGGGAAGCAGGACCCGAGACTCTGGCTAGAAGACTACCTCATAGCCTGCAGCTGCCAGGGCGGCACTTCGACTACGGCCATGCAGTACATCCAGCTGATGCTCACAGGCTCTGCACGCGGGTGGCTCAACACTCAACCCAAGAACGCCTTCAGGACGTGGGACGAGTTTGCGGAGGCCTTCGTTAAATCCTTCCTGGGGACGTACTCGAGACCGACGACGTTCGTCGAGCTACAAGCATGCAAACAAGGACGGGACGAGCCGCTCCGGTCATACATCCAGCGTTGGACCCTGCTCCGCAACACCATGGAGACCGCCTCGGAAGACCGAGTGATGGATGCCTTCATGCACGGCGTTTCTCGCCGCGACCTCCGCGAGGAGTTTGGTAGGCTCCGGCCGAAAAATATGATCGAGGTCATGAAGATAGCAAACCAGTGGGCAGACGGAGAGGACTCGGTCCGCAATAGTTCACACTACTCCCCGAAGGACGAAGCCGGACCAAGCAACTGGCGAGAAGGACGCCACAAGAAGAAGCCGCGTTACAACAGCAACGACTCAATCGAGCTAGTAGCGGCGGGATTCCAAACCCCCCGTGAGGATGAAGCGCGCGACAGCAGTCGCCAGTACAGCCACGCACAGTACAGTCGAAGCGGCGGTGACCAGAGTCGCCAATACAGCCAGGGTCAATACAACCGAAGCGGCGGCAGCAGCTACCGCAGCGACGGAGGCCATAAACGCGAGTGGCAGAAACGCACACTAAGCCCAGCGGAAGAGCTGGAACAACCCTGCAGACACCACATGTTCAGGAACCCGGAAACGGGCAAGTGGGGATCCAACCACCTGTTGAAGGACTGTCGAAAGGCACGCAATATATGAGGCCATGCAGAAGATAGTCACTCCAGCACCCGCAGCACAGCCACTCGCGCAACTGGCCATCCAGGCAGCACCCCCACCCGCAGTCGCTAATCCAGCGCAGGCTGCGGGAGCCTTCCTGCAGCAGCAGCAGCCGCAGCAAGAAGCCCCACCAGTGGTCCATGACGCATATCCAGCGGCACGCGGACAACTCAACATGATACAGAAGGGACGCCCCTCAAACAGGGCTCAGAAGCTCATCACCCGCCAAGTCTTCCAAGCCATCACATGTCCACCCGCGGTACCAGACTACCTGAGAGGATCAGAAACACCAATCACCTTCTCCAGAGCAGATCACCCGCCTGCAGTACCACGACCCGGGCACGCCGCTCTGGTAGTCGAAGCTCTGATCGGAGATTACACCCTGAAAAAGGTGTTTATGGACGGAGGCAGTGGCATTAACATCATCTTTGCCGACACCCTCAGAAGGATAAACAGGCCAACGACGGACTTGGCGGCATCAGAGACCACCTTCCATGGCATAGTACCAGGGCAAGCAGTCACGCCCATGGGAACGATCACACTCGACGTCATCTTCGGCACACCCGAAAACTTCAAGAGGGAGTCGATCGACTTCGAGGTAGTCGACTGGAAGTCGCAGTACCACGCGATACTCGGGCGCCCAACCTTTGCCAGATTCATGGCGATACCTCACTACGCCTACCTCATGCTCAAGATGCCTGGACCCAAGGGCGTCATCACGGTGCTTGGCGACTTCGACCGCTCCAACAGCTGCGACCGCGAGTTCAGCAAGATCTCCGAATTCTTCGGAGTCGAAGAGCACTTCGAGGCAATGGCAGTCGACAACGACAAGACCATCTTCCCAGCCCGCAAGAAACCAGCCAAGGACGCTGCCTTCAACGCGGCTGACGACACAACGACCCATCAGGTCCACCCGACTGACGCCAGCAAGACGGTCAAAGTATCGTCGAGTCTGACTCCCGCATAGGAAGGCGCGCTCGTCGAGTTTCTACGTGAGAACTGGAGAATCTTCGCATGGCAACCCTCTGACATGCCAGGAATACCCAGGAACCTCGCCGAGCACTCCTTAAAGGTCCACAAGGACGCCAGACCCGTCAAACAGGCCATGCGACGCTTTTCCGGGCCCAAGCGAGACGAAATCAGCAGAGAAATCGATCGACTGCTGAATGCCAAGTTCATCCGAGAGATCAAGGACTCGGACTGGGTCGCCAACCCAGTCCTAGTGGAGAAGAAGAAGACGAAGAAACTCCGCATGTGCGTCGACTTCACCGCCCTCAACAAATGCTGCCCCAAGGACCATTTCCCGCTCCCGCGGATAGATCAGATCATCGACTCGACTGCAGGCTGTGAACGCCTGTCCTTCCTGGACGCCTACTCAGGTTACCAGCAGATCAGACTGAACGTCGACGATGAGGAAAAGACAGCATTCATCACACCCGACGGCGTTTTCTGCTACCAGACGATGCCCTTCGGGTTGAAGAACGCTGGTGCCACGTACCAGCGCACAATGCAAGCATGCCTCAAAGGGCTCATCGGGCAGATCGTCCAAGTCTACGTCGACGACATCGTCGTCACCACCCGCAAGGAGGACACCCTCATCGCCGACCTCCGCAAGGTCTTCGCTGCCCTCGACGAGTACCAGATCAAGCTGAACCCAGACAAGTGCGTCTTCGGCGTGCCAGCCGGAGAACTACTCGGGTACCTCGTCTCTGCAAGAGGAATCGAAGCAAACCCGAGAAGGTGCAAAACATACTCGCGATGCCAGCACCAACCAAGCTCCACGAGGTGCAACGCCTAGCCGGCCGAGTCGCAGCTCTCAGCCGGTTCATAGTAAGTTGGGTGAGAAGGCCCTGCCTTCTACCAACTGATGAAAAAGACAGACAAGTTCGAGTGGACCGAGAAGCGCAGGACGCGTTCGACCAACTCAAGAAAACCCACGACTTCCCCAGTACTGGTGGCACCACTGGAGAACGAGCCGCTCTACCTCTACGTGTCAGCCACGAACAGGGTGGTCAGTACGGTACTCGTAGTCGAACGAGAAGAAGAAGGGCACAGCCACCCTGTCCAGCGACCTGTCTACTACCTCAGCGAGGTGTTGACCCTGTCCAAGCAGCGCTACCCGCACTACCAGAAGCTGGCCTACGGAGTTTTCATGACTTCAAGGAAAGTAATCCATTACTTCTCCGAGCACCCGATCACGGTGGTAAGCTCCTCCGGGCTCTCCGACATCCTGACCAACCAATGCGCGACAGGACGAGTCGCTAAGTGGGTCGTCGAGCTAGGACCCTGGGGGCTGAAATACGCTCACCCGAAGTCAATCAAGGCCCAAGTGCTCCCAGAATTCACCACCGAGTGGATAGAGGCCCAGCTGCCAGATGTCCCCGACCTGTCCAACGCATGGACAATGTACTTCGACGGCTCCAAAAAGTTCAGATCAGCCGGGGCAGGAGTCATCCTCATTTCCCCCAAAGGCGACAAGCTGAAGTACGTGCTACAGATGGACTTCCCAACACCCTCCAACAACGAGGCTGAGTACGAGGCCCTAATCCATGGCATGCGGATGGCCAAGAACTGCGGCGCCACTCACCTCATGATCTACGGCGACTCCTACCTCGTCGTGCAGCAAACCATGAAGGCCTGTGACGCCATCGCCGACAACATGATCGCCTACAGAGACCTGTACAACCAGCTGGAGGGCACCTTCGACGGCTGCGAGTTGCGGCACATCGGCCGCGAAAGCAACGAGGAAGCCGACGCCCTCGCCAACCTGGGCTCAGACAAGGCGCAGGTGCCACCTGGCGTCTTCCTTGAGCGCATCACGCAGCGGTCTGTCAAACTTCGACCCACGCCCGGATCCTCCACACCATCAACGAGCACCGCCGACCCGCCAGGCAAAGAGAAGGAGCCAATGGAGGTTCTGCTAATCGAGCCCACCTGGACGAGCCCATATCTGGCGTACATGCTGCACCAGAGACTGCCAGTCAACTCAGTCGAAGCCAAGCGCATTATTCGCCGCTCGAAAGGCTTCACCATCATCAAGGGGGAGCTATACAAGCGAAGCATCTCAGGAGTCCTGCAAAGGTGCGTTGATCCAGTCGACGGTCAAGCCATCCTGCTCGAAATTCATACAGGCACCTGCGGGCATCACGCCAGCAGTCGTGCCTTGGTAGCCAAAGCCCTGCGAGCCGGGTTCTACTGGCCCACCGCAATGCAAGATGCCGAAGAACTCGTGAAGAAGTGTCTCGGCTGCCAGGAGTTCGCCAACAAGCCGCACGCGCCAGCATCGGCACTAAAGACCATACCACTCGCCTGGCCCTTCGCTCAGTGGGGGCTCGACATGGTGGGTCCACTCAAGAAATCCTCACCAGGGGGCACACTCACCTCCTGGTAGCAGTCGACAAGTTCACCAAATGGATCGAAGCCGTGCCCATCACAAGTTCGACTGCATCCTCAGCAGTTAACTTCATCAGGTCCATCATCTTCAGGTTCGGGGTGCCGAACAGCATCATCACCGACAACGGCACGAACTTCACAGCCGAAGAATTCAAGGACTTCTGCTCCGAACAAGGCATCAAGCTCAACTACGCATCAGTCTCGCACCCGCAATCCAATGGGCAAGTCGAAAAGGCCAACGGCCTAGTCTGCAAAGGCATCAAGAAGCGCCTGCGAGTACCATTGAGGCGCGCTGCAGGCGCCTGGGTCGAAGAGCTGCCATCTGTGCTTTGGAGTCTACGCACCACACCAAACAGATCAACCCAGTACACGCCATTCTTCATGGTTTATGGTGCAGAGGCGGTCATGCCCTGCGACATCAAGTTCGACGCACCTCGAGTGGTGGCCTACGACGAGTCTGACGCAGAAGAAGCACTCGAGGACGACATGGACACCCTGGACGAAGCACGCGACATCGCCCTCACCCGCTCAGCCGTGTACCAGCAGGACCTGCGCAACTACCACGGACGGCGACTGCGGCCAAGAGCTTTCGTTCCAGGCGACCTGGTCCTTCGCCTCAAGCAGAAGAAGGTGCACAAGCTCGCCTCCCCATGGGAGGGCCCATACATTGTGACAGAAGCAATCGGCGGAGGAGCTTACCGCCTGAAGGACTCGAAGACAGGAACAGTCTGCCACAACCCATGGAATGTTGCGCAGCTGCGACGCTTCTACGCCTAGTCGACTCCCCTGTTGTAACAAAGCATACATGTCAAGGCGGCAGGTTTCAGACGCACTCTTTCCCTTACCAGGGTACCTGAGGGGACTGGAAGGGTTTTAATGAGGCGGCCTGCTCGCAAAAATCAATGAAGTGATTTGTGGAACAAGCTCTCCCCTTTACTTTTTCAGTCAAAAAGCAACATAAACCTAGGCCGCCACCGACGCACTCGGGGGCTGCGCCGCACAGGTTCAACTCAAAATCCTTGGCCGCCACCCGAAGCACTCGGGGCTGCGCCATACAGGTCTAAAAAACCTAGGCCGCCACCCGATGCACTCGGGGGCTGCGCCATACAGGTCAACCGAAAAATCCTTGGCCGCCACCGAAGCACTCGGGGGCTGCGCCGCACAGGTTCAACTCAAAATCCTGGCCGCCACCCGAAGCACTCGGGGGCTGCGCCGTACAGGTCTAAGTCAAAACCTAGGCCGCCACCCGATGCACTCGGGGGCTGCGCCATACAGGTCTAACCGAAAATCCTTGGCCGCCACCCGAAGCACTCGGGGGCTGCGCCGCACAGGTCCAAGTCCAAACCTAGGCCGCCACTCGACGCACTCGGGGGCTGCGCCGCACAGGTTCAACTCGAAATCCTAGGTCCACCCGAAGCACTCGGGGGCTGCACCGCACAGGTCTAAGTCCAAACCTAGGCCGCCACCGAGCACTCGGGGGCTGCGCCGACAGGTTCAACTCGAAATCCTAGGTCCCACCCGAAGCACTCGGGGCTGCACCGCACAGGTCTAAGTCCAAACCTAGGCCGCCACTCGACGCACTCGGGGGCTGCGCCGCACAGGTTCAACTCGAAATCCTAGGTCGCCACATGAAGCACTCGGGGGCTGCACCGCACAGGTCTAAGTCCAAACCTAGGCCGCCACTCGACGCACTCGGGGGCTGCGCCCTACGGGTTCGACTCTCAAAGTCCTAGGCCACACCCGATCCGCTCGGGGTTGCGCCACACAGGTTTACAGAAGTCTACAAGATACAATTTACTCACTCGGGGGCTACCCCCACCTCGACATACATACACTCATATTTCCACTTGGAAAAATTTCTTTTACAAGCTAACGCTATACAACAGCACTCTATTGCTCTTATTCTACAGGCTCGCCCTTTGGCGCATCAAGTGGCCCTACAAGGTGCTCGCTAAAGTTCTGGACCTGCTGAATCATCTGGCGCGCGGCCGCAAGAGTATCAGCATAGTCACCCTCTCCAGGCAAGCCGTCAAGCACCTTGTGCAATGGAAGATTAGGCCGGTGCAGTCGAACGTATGCCAACGCCACGTTCGCCCCGGCAACAAGTTGAGTGTGCACGACTTCCTTCAACGCACTGCCTTCACGGAACCTCTCCAGAAGCGCAGTCAGTCCATTCGGCTGCTCGTTGTGAGGAAAGTACACCTTGTTGATCTGCCAGAGGGTTTTTCTGCAACCTTCCAAGAGCACAGCAGCCCGCCAGGTGCGATCCAGCATTCGTGCCAGTACACTACCTCTGGATCTGTTCAACCAAAACTGGCGCGCTTCGGGTGAGTCACCGGCGGCCTCTTTCTCTACTCGCTCGTCCACTCGAAGCTGCTCAGCCTTCCAGTCAGAATTCACATCTGCATCAAGGCCAAGCATTAAGCATAGCAGGAAGGCACACAAGCCGAGGCAAAAACGCTAGAAGGCCAACCTTGCAGCTGTCGACTGATCAAGTCCACCGCACAGGTCTAAGTCCAAACCTAGGCCGCCACTCGACGCACTCGGGGGCTGCGCCGCACAGGTTCAACTCGAAAACCTAGGCCGCCACCCGAAGCACTCGGGGGCTGCACCGCACAGGTCTAAGTCCAAACCTAGGCCGCCACCCGAAGCACTCGGGGGCTGCGCCGCACAGGTTCAACTCGAAATCCTAGGTCGCCACCCGAAGCACTCGGGGGCTGCACCGCACAAGTCTAAGTCCAAACCTAGGCCGCCACTCGATGCACTCGGGGGCTGCGCCGCACAGGTTCAACTCGAAATCCTAGGTCGCCACCCGAAGCACTCGGGGTCTGCACCGCACAGGTCTAAGTCCAAACCTAGGCCGCCACTCGATGCACTCGGGGGCTGCGCCCTACGGGTTTGACTCTCAAAGTCCTAGGCCACACCCGATCCGCTCGGGGTTGCGCCACACAGGTTTACAGAAGTCTACAAGATACAATTTACTCACTCGGGGGCTACCCCACCTCGACATACATACACTCATATTTCCACTTGGAAAATTTTCTTTTACAAGCTAACGCTATACAACAGCACTCTATTGCTCTTATTCTACAGGCTCGCCCTTTGGCGCATCAAGTGGCCCTACAAGGTGCTCGCTAAAGTTCTGGACCCCTCTCCAGGCAAGCCGTCAAGCACCTTGTGCAATGGAAGATTAGGCCGGTGCAGTCGAACGTATGCCAACGCCACGTTCGCCCCGGCAACAAGTTGAGTGTGCACGACTTCCTTCAACGCACTGCCTTCACGGAACCTCTCCAGAAGCGCAGTCAGTCCATTCGGCTGCTCGTTGTGAGGAAAGTACACCTTGTTGATCTGCCAGAGGGTTTTTCTGCAACCTTCCAAGAGCACAGCAGCCCGCCAGGTGCGATCCAGCATTCGTGCCAGTACACTACCTCTGGATCTGTTCAACCAAAACTGGCGCGCTTCGGGTGAGTCACCGGCGGCCTCTTTCTCTACTCGCTCGTCCACTCGAAGCTGCTCAGCCTTCCAGTCAGAATTCACATCTGCATCAAGGCCAAGCATTAAGCATAGCAGGAAGGCACACAAGCCGAGGCAAAAACGCTAGAAGGCCAACCTTGCAGCTGTCGACTGATCAAGTCCACCGCACAGGTCTAAGTCCAAACCTAGGCCGCCACTCGACGCACTCGGGGGCTGCGCCGCACAGGTTCAACTCGAAAACCTAGGCCGCCACCCGAAGCACTCGGGGGCTGCACCGCACAGGTCTAAGTCCAAACCTAGGCCGCCACCCGAAGCACTCGGGGGCTGCGCCGCACAGGTTCAACTCGAAATCCTAGGTCGCCACCCGAAGCACTCGGGGGCTGCACCGCACAAGTCTAAGTCCAAACCTAGGCCGCCACTCGATGCACTCGGGGGCTGCGCCGCACAGGTTCAACTCGAAATCCTAGGTCGCCACCCGAAGCACTCGGGGTCTGCACCGCACAGGTCTAAGTCCAAACCTAGGCCGCCACTCGATGCACTCGGGGGCTGCGCCCTACGGGTTTGACTCTCAAAGTCCTAGGCCACACCCGATCCGCTCGGGGTTGCGCCACACAGGTTTACAGAAGTCTACAAGATACAATTTACTCACTCGGGGGCTACCCCCACCTCGACATACATACACTCATATTTCCACTTGGAAAATTTTCTTTTACAAGCTAACGCTATACAACAGCACTCTATTGCTCTTATTCTACAGGCTCGCCCTTTGGCGCATCAAGTGGCCCTACAAGGTGCTCGCTAAAGTTCTGGACCCCTCTCCAGGCAAGCCGTCAAGCACCTTGTGCAATGGAAGATTAGGCCGGTGCAGTCGAACGTATGCCAACGCCACGTTCGCCCCGGCAACAAGTTGAGTGTGCACGACTTCCTTCAACGCACTGCCTTCACGGAACCTCTCCAGAAGCGCAGTCAGTCCATTCGGCTGCTCGTTGTGAGGAAAGTACACCTTGTTGATCTGCCAGAGGGTTTTTCTGCAACCTTCCAAGAGCACAGCAGCCCGCCAGGTGCGATCCAGCATTCGTGCCAGTACACTACCTCTGGATCTGTTCAACCAAAACTGGCGCGCTTCGGGTGAGTCACCGGCGGCCTCTTTCTCTACTCGCTCGTCCACTCGAAGCTGCTCAGCCTTCCAGTCAGAATTCACATCTGCATCAAGGCCAAGCATTAAGCATAGCAGGAAGGCACACAAGCCGAGGCAAAAACGCTAGAAGGCCAACCTTGCAGCTGTCGACTGATCAAGTCCACCGCACAGGTCTAAGTCCAAACCTAGGCCGCCACTCGACGCACTCGGGGGCTGCGCCGCATAGGTTCAACTCGAAAACCTAGGCCGCCACCCGAAGCACTCGGGGGCTGCACCGCACAGGTCTAAGTCCAAACCTAGGCCGCCACCCGAAGCACTCGGGGGCTGCGCCGCACAGGTTCAACTCGAAATCCTAGGTCGCCACCCGAAGCACTCGGGGGCTGCACCGCACAAGTCTAAGTCCAAACCTAGGCCGCCACTCGATGCACTCGGGGGCTGCGCCGCACAGGTTCAACTCGAAATCCTAGGTCGCCACCCGAAGCACTCGGGGTCTGCACCGCACAGGTCTAAGTCCAAACCTAGGCCGCCACTCGATGCACTCGGGGGCTGCGCCCTACGGGTTTGACTCTCAAAGTCTAGGCCACACCCGATCCGCTCGGGGTTGCGCCACACAGGTTTACAGAAGTCTACAAGATACAATTTACTCACTCGGGGGCTACCCCCACCTCGACATACATACACTCATATTTCCACTTGGAAAATTTTCTTTTACAAGCTAACGCTATACAACAGCACTCTATTGCTCTTATTCTACAGGCTCGCCCTTTGGCGCATCAAGTGGCCCTACAAGGTGCTCGCTAAAGTTCTGGACCTGCTGAATCATCTGGCGCGCAGCCGCAAGAGTATCGGCATAGTCACCCTCTCCAGGGAAGCCATCAAGCACCTTGTGCAATGGAAGATTAGGCCGGTGCAGTCGAACGTATGCCAACGCCACGTTCGCCTCGGCAACAAGTTGAGTGTGGACGACTTCCTTCAACGCACTGCCTTCACGGAACCTCTCCAGAAGCGCAGTCAGTCCATTCGGCTGCTCGTTGTGAGGAAAGTACACCTTGTTGATCTGCCAGAGGGTTTTTATGCAACCTTCCAAGAGCAGAGCAGCCCGCCAGGTGCGATCCAGCATTCGTGCCAGTACACTACCTCTGGATCTGTTCAACCAAAACTGGCGCGCTTCGGGTGAGTCACCGGCGGCCTCTTTCTCTACTCGCTCGTCCACTCGAAGCTGCTCAGCCTTCCAGTCAGAATTCACATCTGCATCAAGGCCAAGCATTAAGCATAGCAGGAAGGCACACAAGCCGAGGCAAAAACGCTAGAAGGCCAACCTTGCAGCTGTCGACTGATCAAGTCCATCTCGCCAAGCAGAAACTCTTCGCGATGAGAGAACGGTGCAACGGGCCGCGACCTCAATCGCTCCAGCTCCAACTCAGCACTCTTCAGCTTCGACTCAAGCTCCAACACCTTGTTCCTCATGAAGGTGATCACTCTCTGGTCATTTACGCTTCGCACAGGAGCTGGAGGAGCTTGACGGCGGCGACGAGTAGGCGCAGCTGAAGTGGTGTCCTCCTCATCGTCCGCGCCAGTCGTTCCAGCAACATCAGGAGCTTCGCCCATATCAGACTGCCAAGAATTGACAGCGTCAAGCCAGGAAAAGAATCAACATAATTCATCCAAGCCAGATATCAAAAAAGACTCGGCGACTGCACCCCCGAGGGAGCGAATTCACATTTCATCATCAGCATGTTCACTCGCACAATATAAAGTGCATTACAGACTCAGGCCCAAAAGCAGAAGCATAGTCCTAAAAGGAAAAAGTCTACACTACAGACTCCGACTGGGACCGGCTCTTCCTAGCGGCAGCCAACTCGGTCATCTTAGCAATCCTCTTCTCGAAGGTGGAGACAAGCTTCACGGCCAACTGGCTCGCCTGCATTTTCACCCTGCTAAGAGATGCGGTCTTGCCATCGGGCTTTCGGGGGAAGTCACTGACAACCTTCTCAAATCGCCTACAACTTGGTGACCAAGAAGCAGCTGGAAAGTGAGCTCTGAGCCGCGTACCGTCTGCGCGCGCGTGAAGTCCGCCAGGACATTCAAATTGCCTTTGAATGGAGCCACGAGTGCGTCAACAGCAACTGGTGGCGGCTTGTTGGGGAAGATATTCCGGTGCACAGTCGCTAAGGCCTCCGTCGACTTCTGCAGTGCCGCCGTCGACTGCTGCAGCGCTGCCGATGCGTACGCGCAGACGCGGTCGATGAAGCCAACAGCCTCCGCCAAGCCGACACTCTCGCTGGAAGTTCCTTCTGGAGGAGCACCTCCGCCAGTCTCTGATCAAAAGAAATCCACACCCGTAAGACGTCAGAGGTCGAAAAAAGGCAAAGTAGGCACTGAGCCGAAATACTTATGTAACACCCCAAAATTTGGATCCCGAATTTAGCGGTGTTTTCTCTCACCCGAAAAACTTTTCCCTCGTATCACAAAATTATTCTACCCTCCGGTGGTAGATGATGCCCTCGTGTTCTTTTCTCTCAAATAATTACAGGGAATCTCCGGTGATTTCCTTGCCATTTTGAAAACCTCCGCTGGGATTTTTCCTAAAAACCTCATAGCCTAAATGTGGGGATCTTTAAAATCATAATATTCCATCTACATTCTGAACCATATTTTCCTAGCTTGGAAAACTCCACCAAATATTCCAAGATCACCTTATCCAATTATTATCCTCTACATGCAAAATATTGCATATTTACCAAATGCAATGTTTCCGAAACTCTCGATAAATATTTTAGTGCTTGTCTTGGTCAGGAAAATTATTTTCCTAACATGTATCCATCTACACTCATCATAAATCCATGATATAATCATTATGCCATTGCCTACACCCACAAAATATGGCATGATCATTTGAGCCAATTATCCACCACACCCTTCTTACACCCAAGAACCCATAAAATATCTTCATGTGTGGATAAGAGCCATGTGAATTCATCACATGGGATAATATCAACCAGCCCATATATTTTATCCAAGAAGCCACATAATCCTTATTGGTGGAAATTAAATACCACACCATCAATTTCTCACCCACTTTTGGAACCATGCCAACCTACCTTTTGTGCAAGATATTTCTGCATGGGGGTGATAGACCTTCACCTTCTCCTCTAATACACCCATGTGATCCTTAGCCATCCACTTAAAAGCTAAAACCCCAAGATCAAAGCCCTAATGGCAATGATCATGTCACATGCCACTCCGGAAATTTTCCCAAGAACCCTAGCCAAGTTGCACCATTTGACCTCAAAGTCCAGAAACCATCTCCTAGCATCCAAACCTAGCCAGTTGAATTTTTCTGGAATTTTGTAAAATCGAAAAGTTCATTCGGGCATTTCATCGAACACCTTCGGACAGATTTTCAAACTTGCTTAGAACTCTTGTTTTGCTAAACCTAGCCCTAACCCTCCTGCACCAGTGCCTCCCCTGTGTGCCCTGCTCGTCCAGCACCTCATCCCTATCCCCTTCTCCCCTGTGGACGAAGCTCACGTAAGCCATGACCTCAAGGGCACCATTACCACCCGAGCTACCTTGCACCTACCCCTCCTCTCCCCGGCTATATAAGCCACCCTCGAGCTCTCCTGTTCACTCACCCCTCACTACTGTCCCCCAGGCCTCGCTCTCTCCCTGGCTCTATGAAGAACCGAGCTCGCTAGAGCTCTCTAAAGCTAGAAGTGGCCGAAACCCTAAAACCTAGCCCGAGTGCCCCACAGCCCCCCTCCGCCGTAGGAACCAGCTCACACGGGCGCGGTAAGCCGTGGCGGTTCCATTCCCGCCGACAGCGAACCCCCTAGCGCTCCCAGCTGCCCGCCCCGTCCGCCACCCGAAGCTCCGCCATGGCCGACGTGGCCGTGCTGGCCAAACTCGTGGGAGGCCGCACCCGTGGCTCCCCCTCTCCAGCTGAGCCTGTCCCTGGGCGCGGTGGACCACGGCATGCCCGTCCCCACCGTCTCCCGGCCTCTCGGCGTTCTCCTTGGCCATCCCCGGCCGGTCGTTGCTCATTCCAGTACGTGTAGCCGCAGGAAGAAGAATCATCGATGGATCCCTCTGTTCTGCTATTTTTTGCTTTCTGAATCGTTTTCTTGGCCCAGCTAGCAGGCACAGCAGAGCACCCAGGCCAGCCCAGCATCGGCCCAGGCAGGCGCAGCAGCGCATCGGGCGCAGTAACGGCCCATTTGCGGCCCAAACTGTTTTTTTTCGCGCAGAATTTTTCTTTTTCCTGCTGGACAGATTTCAAACGTCAATATCTTTTGAACCGTAAGTCCGTTTTCGGCGATTCAAATTTCTAAATCTTCATCTCAACGAGCTCTTTCCGGTGGTACTGATTGCATCTCATTCAAAAATACTTCTATGAGGTGCCCTTTTGTACGTGCATACCGGAGTCTGTGGAACGGGACTATCGCTGCCCTACGCCTCGGAATCACCCCGACCATTCCAAACCCGGAGGATCCCGTCTTCGAAGGCAAGCTAACCCCTTACTATGAGCAGTCCTGCAGTGTTTGTTTGTTTATTTGCTTATTACCATGCTGGATGTTTGTGTGTTGTCTGTCTACCGTTATATTTATGCATGTCTGTTTGTTGTTCTTGTTTAGTATGAAACTTGTAATATTGCTCCTGCCATGTTGCATATCATGTTGCATATTCACTTGTCGTACCTGCTTGGTTATATTATGTATTGTTAATATTTATCAAACACACACCTTTCTTGAGACAATGGACTGGGAGAACCGCCGCCGTCTCACTAAAATATTAACGTCGATCTGTGATGGCGCTGGTCGGCAGGATCGCCGCCGTAGTCACCCGGTCGACGCAAATCAACTGTGTTATATTTTGTAGTTGATCTGTGAAGGCGCTTGCCAGCGGAAGACCGCTGTCACAGTCTTCCGGTTGACGTTTCTTTTTCCTTGTCAAACGAGAAGGCGCTTGCCAGCGGAAGACCGCTGCCACAGTCTTCCGGTTGACGTTTCTTTTTCCTTGTCAAACGAGAAGGCGCTTGCCAGCGGAAGACCGCTGCCACAGTCTTCTGGTTGACGTTTCTTTTTCCTTGTCAAACGAGAAGGCGCTTGCCAGCGGAAGACCGCTGCCACAGTCTTCCGGTTGACGTTTCTTTTTCCTTGTCGAACGAGAAGGCGCTTGCCAGCGGAATCGCTGCCACTGTCATCCGGTTGACGTTTCCTTTCTTTTGTCAAACGAGAAGGCGCTGGTCGGCAGGATCGCCGCCGTAGTCATCCGGTTGACGCCATTTTATTTTGTTAAGTTTGGACATGGGTACTACTATTTCTTGAATTATGGTGTTGCTAATGTCTTGTCGTTTGATGATATTATGATATTATGATTGTTATGCTGGACTAATCCTTGGTTGTTTGGACTTATTATAATGAAACTTGATTAAATGAAACACCCCTCCAAACAACGATAGGGTCAGTCCACGGTGCCACTAATCTGAACTTTGAACGCAGAACCATCGTCGTCTTATGGAGGACCGTGACCTAGTAGGTTGTTGAGCCCCTTTTGTGCCATCCATTGGGCGCAGTCGTTCGGTTGTGCTGTCCGAGGGTAGAGGTCGACAGGCACGGGCTCGACTGTGATAGGGAGTCCGGAGCTAGGCATACCCGGTAGCGCCGGGGGATGTGCCGGATTTACTTGCCCGTTGTGCCACGAGCATAGGGTGGTGCAGGAGAGTGTCTTAGCAAGTGGACCGTCATGTGAGTGTATTTTTCTTAGTACGACTTTGGGCGTGACAAACCTGAAGTGTCGGCTGAGTGGGGTGCATTCTGATAGGTGGGAAAGCAAACTCTCGAGAGCGTCAACCTAGCAAGCTAGCCTCGTTCCTAGGATATGGAACAACAGTTCAGTGTCGGTCACACTGTGTGTCCTCGTCGTGTCAGGAGGTTAAACTTAAGTTTTGTTTGAAATAATTAATGAACGACCGGATTACACTAAATGAACAAATAAGATGATGCAGGGAATATTGTCCTGAGATGTGATTGTGAACCAGGTTTAGGGATGGCGGTGTGATGCGTTGGGAAGCCTATAGTTAGGCCAGAGCCCACATCAACCGTGCGTCCCCAGAATGAAATGATGAGGCCAGTGGGCCTAGCAGTGATCACATGCGCTGTTGTGTATTATTTGGTACCCACTTGGTACACCCGTTTTCTCGTCACAGGTAAGTCCTTTGTATGATTGCAGGTGCACGATCCAACCCCACCTGGCTTGGACTCTGCACTGGTGATACCCCGTTGTTTGCTTATGCCATGTTTTGCTTGTGATGCCATGCTACCTTTATGTTATATTGTATATTTGTTTGTCTAGAGTACACACTTGCCATGTGTAGTATTTTATTTCCAATGTATATCTTGTTGCATGATTGTTGGACTGTTTGTGGTAAGTGGCGAATTCTTGCTGAGTGCATAATAATGTACTCACGGGCCTTGTGATTGTGGCCAGGTTTTGTCGAGGATTCATCTTCTACTTTAGCAAGGAGATGGAGCAAGAGTGTGCTAGGATTAGTAGCCCAGCCAGATACCTGTGGAGTGGAGCCGCTCCAAGCCGTTGCCTTAGTCGTCTTCCGCTGCCAGTTAAACTCTGTCCTGAGCCATGCTTGGCTTGATATTTGGTCATGCCTTGATGGCCTTGTAAACCATTTGTAGCACTTCTTGTGCCTGATTGTGTAATGATTTCCATTATGTTACACTGTTGTGACGTGCGGCCAGTTATCTTGGGATGGCGCACGGGACGACTGCCTCTCCGGCAAGATGTGCCAGGGAGGGGTGTCACAACTTACTTCCAACAACATATGCGAGTGCGAGCAAGCGGTCGACCTGGGTCTTCTCCAGATCATCCCGAGCTTGTTCACGCTCTTGGGCTTCACCCAGCGACTTCTCCAGCTCCGCGACCCATGTCTTCATGCTCTCTTTCTCGCCTACAGACCAATGGAGCAAAGTTAGCAATAAAAGGTAGTCGACGCGTCCCCCGAGCACAAGGGTTCACACTCACTATTTGCCTGCTCCAGAGCAGCGCGGAGTTGATCCCTCTCCTACTCCATGCGAACGAAGGCTGCGGCTCCCTCCACCTGCTGGCGATAAAATGGCTGCGGGAGACACAAGACATCAATCTGCGCCCGACTATTCTAGTCACGCACATCTTCGGGGGCTACTCCCATCGGGAGCGCTATTCGCGCACCCGATACAGATTTTGCAGAACGAGTCAAAGGACACTTACATGCTCAAGCAGCCCAGCGTCAGCCGGAGTCGCATCAGCGGTTTTCTCCGGCACGGAGGAGGTCGAAGTCCTCAAGGCCAAAGCGTCACCCGCCTGAGCCTCTTCTCCGGTCATCATCGTAATTTGCTCAATCATGGGAGCAGAAGTGTACTCCATCTCACGAGGGGAAGCAACAGCGCCAGTACGGTCGCTGTGACAAGAAAACTCAATTCAAGGACCCGCAAGCGAAGAAGCACACTCGACAACAACAAAGCACTGGTTATGCGACTAACCTGACGACATCAACATCATCTTCACTTCCCAGGGAGACGGAGGCCATCCTCGCGAACTCGGTTGGCGGTGCAGAGCCGAGTGGAGGCACGACCAAAGGATCAACAAGGTCACTCGGATGCCTAGCGCCCGAAGAGGACTCGCTCGTCTCTTCCTCGTTCACACCCGCCTCCTTCACAGGCGACGAGGCAGAACCAGAGTCGCCACTCTTTCGCCTCTGCCGCTTCCGCAGCGGCTCCTCATCTTCATCCTCCTCCTCCAACTCTTCACTCGGAGAGGTGGCGGAGGGAACTTCATCGTCATCAACCTCGTCTTCAGGGAACTCGGCCTCTTCATGAGGTCCATTCTCCATCAACGGAGGAAGACTGACATAGCCCGAATGAACCTGTCAGCGAATGAAGCAGTTGGGTCAAGCAAAAAGATTCGGCAGAAAAAGATGCAAGACAAACAAAGCAAACGAAGCTCACCTCAGGCACAGGATTATTAGGCCCATATGGCTCGACTGGGCACTTGACATTGCACGGATCAGCGGCTCGGAGACTAGTGATGCTCCTCACCTTCGACTCGACTGCGTCATCATCAAGCTCATTGCCAGCATCCTCACGCGCCCACATCGGGTGGACGCGACTGCGCAGCGGCTGCACCCGAAGCCTGAAGAAGGTGGCGATGAGGTGAATTCCACCTGTCTCGTGCCCGAGACTCTTCAGGAGGCCACGAAGTAGCGTCAGCAAGGGCTGAGTCGCCTCCCTGTCCTCCTTCGACAGCGGGTGCGCCCACGCGTGTGTCTTCTGCAACTCGCGATCAGCCGCGAATCCAGGAAGCCCTGCTTGGTCGCACCTGATGTAGAACCACTTCTTCCGCCAGCCCTGGACGGAGTCGGACTTCTTCATCTGGAAGTAGGAGGTGTCGCCACGCACCTGGATGCCGAAGCCGCCGACTGGGTACACCTGCTTGCTCTTCCCCACGTTCCTCCTCACGAGGAATAGCGACTTCCACAGCAGCCAGTTGGGTGCGATTCCCAGGAAACACTCGCAGAGCACGAAATAGCTCGCGATGCTCAAGACGCTGTTGGGAGTCAGATCGTGGATCTGAATCCCATAAGCATACAAGAGACCACGGACGAAATCGTGGAGGGGGAACCCGAAACCCCACGGAAGGAAATCCACGAAGCAAACGCGTTCCCCCTCGCGAGGAGAGGGGAATACCTCTTTCCCAGGAGCGCGCACCGTCGCTTGGTCTGCTGGCGGCAGCAGCCCCTGCGCGCGGAGGGCCTCGAGGTCAGCCTTCTTCACCGACGATTTGACCCAGTCGCAGTCGGGCTTCTTCATCACGTTCGCCTCGGCGGTGGCGACGGCGCCAGAACCAGGCTTCCCCCTCTTCATCGCGACCTTGCTCATGGTAGGGGGAGAAGGAGTAGAGAGCACGCAGCGCAACAATGGCGGAACAGAAGCAGTGGAGACGATGACAGAATGGGGATGGATGAACTGTTCACCGCCGCGGTGAAAATTATATACCGCGCGGTCAGTCAATCCTGGCCGTCCCTGCTGCAACCACTCTCCGCAACAGCGTCTGACCGTCCACATGTCACGCGGAGAGGGCAACCGTCGCCGGCCATGCCGCCCACTACGCACGGGTATTAAGGCGCCATCATCACACCGCGAAATTTTCACGCCCAACGGTCAGAAAAAAGCGGCAACCGCTCTCCAGTCAATACTGACAGTGGGACCGCACTGTCACGTCCCATCGAACACAGAGTGCGTCAAAAACGTCAGTACTGACGTCAACCACGAAGGCGTAGGAAGTAAGCCAACGGGCTGATGGAGAACTCGAACAGATCATTCGAGTGCAAGAAGATTCAGTAAGCTCTCAGAGCTGAATAAGTTCGTACAGTAAGCCAACGAGCTGAACAAACTCGAACATTTCATCGAGTGCAAGAGCATCCAGTAAGCTCCAAGTGTTGAACAAACTCGTACAGTAAACCAAACCGGTCGAATACACAGTAAGTCACACAAATCCAGTCGCGACTCCAAGCCGAGTCCCCTCTTTACTCCCATCGGGAGCAGGCTTTTCGACTGAAGAAAAATTGAGTTTAACCTCAATTGCAAGCAATTCAGCTTAATCTCAGGGGCTACTCCATCGGGAGCGATGTTCGCGCTCCCGAGTGACTCAGAACAATAGCAGTCGAAAAATCACCGACTGAGGCCATACTCACAGTATTTAACCCTGCAGTCGACAGTTCGACTAAGGAGTCCTCCGTAAGCCCTGAATGGCCGGAGTCGACTAATTTTACTTGTCCCTTTCAGGAACTCGAAGGCGTGCCCAGGCGAAAGGAGTCCTTTGCCCGACTCTACGATTCGACCAAGCACTCGGGGGCTCCTGTCGTGGGGCTACCCTTCGGCTATCCCACGGTGAAGGTACCTGGGTCACGCCAAGACTATAAAAGCCCAAGGAAAGCCCAGCAAGGACACGTACGGCCCAAGTTAGTCGACTAGGTCGTGAGGTTCATACCTATCTTGTAAGTGCCATCAGCACCGTTCAGCCGAGACCTAGCCTACCATATAAAGGCTAGGAGGGTCCCTCGTTCTAGGGTACGCTCATAGCCGCCACCACAAACCCTAGCGAGATCGCCATCTCACCATTGTAGCCACAATTCGCCATCAATAACCAGACAAGCAGGAAGTAGGGTGTTATCCTCCGGGAGCCTGAACCTGGGTAAAACGCTTCGCTTGTCAGCCGTCGTGATCACCAGCGCTCAACTCTCTCCCCCTCAATCAACCCGGGGTGTATAACCCAGGGATTTGCCGAGTCCACACCTCGTCACTACCTTTTCATACACATTCAAGAGCATAAGTATTGAAATATACATGATCATTAATTTGCTCAAAAGATACTAGAGTCTAACAAGAGTGTTTTATATCCTTTTCATTATCCCTTCTCAACTTTTTATCCTACAAGACAATATCTCAACCTCAAACTATTAATTCCAAGTCATAAGTTGACTTTTACTTATTTTATTATGAGATGATTCTACAATTGTCCAACACACTCAAGTTAATTAGTTTCAAGGCAGATGTGATTGAAACTCTAAATATGCCACGCTCATTTGCATGAGTGTTACCCATAAATCCCCAAACAAGAGAATCATGGATGACACCATACTTTAATATTCATTGATAAACCATAAGATAGAGATACATGATAATGCTCCATGAGCTCACACAAGCCTAAGAGATATTGATAACTAATCGATAAAAGCAAAGCACACCATGACTAGATAGATATGATAGATTGATAAAGAGAAAGACTAGATGGAACTCCCCAAGCTTGGCGTTCTGCAAGGTCTTCCTTTGCTGCAGCTTCCTCCTTCTCATATTCTTTCTCCCACTCAGCCATCTTCCATGGGAAAGGCCTTCCATCACGGAAAGATGTAGGTGGATCATTATACCTGAGGGTGGCAGCTGCTGCAATCTTCTTGAAGCGTTCTTCATATTCACAGTTCTGGTTCTCTACATCCCACATGAAGCATTGGAACTTCTCCCACTTGTCGATGACGTCCTTGTACCTATCTTCCAGATCTTCAAGCCTTTTCTTGTACTCTTCAACCTTCTTCTCCAGCTCCAGGTTCATGAAGTGGTGAGCATCAAGGCTGCGGTAAACCACAGTGCCATACCTGAAGGTCTTGTCCTCTAACTCATCCAGCCTTTCCTCCACCGTGCCGGTGGCCTTGGGAGCCTTCACCTCCTCCACGAGCATCACGCCCTCCTTGAAGCACACGGTCTTCGGTGGTGTCATCACGGAGTTGAGGTAGCGGTTCACAACACCTTCCTTGGGAGAGCTCTCCCCCTCTTGGTTGGATCCGGAGCAAGACATGGCTAAAACCTGACAGAGAAACAACAGAAACAAAGATCGCTCGAGAACGCTCGGTGCGAGATTAGATCGGCAGAGAGGGGTATATATTGAGGGTTTTTAGGTCAAGACGAAGCGTCGGGATCGAAAACGAGACGAAAAGGGACTCCGAGGTGGAAAAGGAGTGGGCCCACGCGGCCAGGTACATGGGCCGCGTGGGACCCCCTCTTTCCTTCCTCGGGTCTCCGTTTATCCAGTTTTCTTGTCCCACACGTTAATTTCCATAAAAAATGACTTCCGTAAAATATTATGCAATTCCGAGAAACTTTCCAACACTAAGTTACCTTCTATTGATTTAGGGTTTCTGAACTGCACGGTTTCTCTCAATTACCTCTTCCGGTGTTTGTAAATTCAACTCCTCCACCCTTCCGATGAAGCTCTTTCCTGCAATATAAGGTTTAAGGCGTTGTCCATTGACTACATGAGGTTTACCTTTCATGTCACCGTGAAGACGGATAGCTCCTGAACGGTACACCTCCTGTATCACTAATGGTCCCTGCCACTTTGAAGCTAGCTTCCCTGCAGAAAACTTGAAACGAGAGTTGTACAATAAAACTTGATCACCTACTTTGAATTCCTTTTCTTAATTTTCTTGTCATGCCAAATCTTAACTTTTTTTTAAACATCCTGGCACTTTCATAAGCTTCATTTCTCCATTCATCAAGTAGGTTTAGGTCAAGAATTCTCTTTCTCCCGCAGTTTTAAAATCAAAGTTCAGTTGTTTAATAGCCCATCTAGCTTTATGTTCTAGTTCAACAGGTAAGTGACAAGCTTTTCCATAAACCATTTTATAAGGAGACATTCCCATAGGATTTTTAAAAGCAGTTCTATAAGCCCACAAAGCATCATTAATCTTAATTGGCCAATCAGATCTAGACTTATTCACTGTCTTTTCCAAAATGAGTTTAATTTCCCTATTGCTTAATTCAACTTGTCCACTTGTTTGAGGATGATAAGGAGATGCAATTCTATGGTTAACATCATATTTTGCCAAAGTTTTTCTAAGAACACCATGCAAGAAATGAGAACCACCATCAGTAATTAAAACCTAGGAACACCAAACCTGGGGAAAATGATGTCCTTGAGCATCTTCATTGCTGTGGCATGATCTGCACTTTTGGTTGGAATTGCTTCCACCCACTTTGTAACATAGTCAACTGCAACCAAAATGTGAGTATGCTTTGTCTTTGATTCTGGGAAAGGACCCATAAAGTCAAAACCCCACACATCAAATGGTTCAAGTGGCAATGAATAATTCATAGGCATTTCATTCTCCTACCAATATTTCCTACTCTTTGACATTTATCACAAGATTTAACATATTCAGCACAATCCTTAAATAAAGTAGGCCAATAGAAACCAGATTGTAATACCTTTGCTCCTGTGCGATCTCCTGCATGATGCCCTCCATAGGGACTGTCATGACAATCTCTTATAATAGCCTGTTGTTCATGCTCAGGTACACAACGTCTAATAATACCATCCACACTTTTCTTATAAGGAAAGGATCATCCCAAAAATAATGTCTAAGATCATAAAAGAATTTCTTTCTTTGTTGAAAGTGAAGTGTGGAGGCAAAACTTTACCAACAATAAAATTTGCATAGTTGGCAAACCAAGGAGATGCAACTTTAGCACTAGAAACATTAACAATTGCAAGTTGTTCATTAACAAAGCTATCATTAATAGGAATAGGATCATCAGGTATATTTTCCATCCTAGAGAGATGATCAGCTACTTGATTATCTTCCCCTTTCCTATCAACAATGTGTAAATCAAATTCTTGCAATAAAGTACCCATCTTATTAATCTAGGCTTAGCATCTTTCTTATTCATCAAGTATTTAATAGCAGAATGATCAGTATGTATGTGACTTTTGAATCAGTAATATAAGGTCTAAACTTGTCACAAGCAAACAGTACTGCTAAAAATTCTTTCTCAGTTGTAGCATAATTCTTTGAGCAGCATCAAGTGTTCTACTAGCATAATAAATAACATTCAGTTTCTTATCAACACGTTGGCCCAAAACAGCCCCAACTGCATAATCACTAGCATCACACATAATTTCAAAAGGCAATTCCAATCAGGAGGTTGAATAATAGGAGCACTTATTAAAGCATTCTTCAAAATATTAAAGGACTCAATGCAATCATCATTAAAAGAGAAAGGAACATCCTTTTGCAAAGATTGGTTAGAGGTTTTGATATTTTGGAGAAATCTTTAATAAACCTACGGTAAAAACCTGCATGCCCAAGAAAACTTCTTATACCTTTGAGTCCCTTGGTATGGTAGTTTTCAATAGCTTCTATCTTTGCTGGATCAACTTCTATTCCTTTCCAGAAATCTTATGCCCAAGAACAATACCTTCAGTAACCATGAAGTGACACTTCTCCCAATTAAGAACTAAGTGTTGGTCTTCACAACGCTGCAAAACTTTGTTAAGGTTGAACAAGCAATTATCGAAGGAAGTACCATACACAGAAAAATCATCCATAAAACTCCATTATCTTTTCAATATAATCAGCAAATATAGCATTCATGCATCTTTGAAAAGTAGCAGGAGCATTACATAAACCGAATGGCATTCTCCTATAAGCAAAAGTACCATATGGGCAAGTAAAAGTGGTCTTTTCTTGATCATCCTTATGGACAGGAATTTGTGAGAAACCTGAATAACCATCTAGATAGCAAAAGTGAGAGTGTTTAGATAACCTTTCTAACATTTGATCAATAAATGGCAATGGATAATGATCTTTTCGAGTTGCTTTATTTAATTTCTGAAATCAATACATCCTATAACCAACTACAGTACGTTGAGCCACAAGTTCATCCTCATCATTTGGAACAACAGTCATTCCACCCTTTTTAGGAACACAATGAACAGGACTAACCCACTTACTATCAGCTATAGGATAAATGATACCAGCTTCAATAAGTCTTATTACCTCTTTCTTACCACTTCTTTCATTTTTGGATGGAGACGGCGTTGAAAATCAACAACAGGTTTTGCATCTTCTCCAATTAATTTTATGCATACATAGAGCGGGCTTATACCTTTAAGATCATCAAGAGAGTATCCAATGGCTGGTCGGTGAGCTTTTAGCACATCAAGTAATTTCTCTTCTTCTTCAGCTGAAAGGTTAGCACTAATAATGACAGGATATATGCTCTTCTCATCCAAATATGCATATTTCAGATTTGCAGGCAAAGGTTTCAATTCAAAACTAGGATCCCCTTTAGGTGGTGGTAGCACTCCTAAATTATCAGGTGGGATATGCAATTGTAATTGTGGTGGTTGTTGCCATAATATTTGTTCCAAAGCCTCTTTTTCCTCATCATTAAATGGTTCATCTTGATTAAGCATATAACGTTCTACAACATCTGTTGAAGCTACAGCTATATGAGCAAGAGTTTCAATTAAATCTTCAGAAACAGGCTCTTTAACAACATGTTTATCAGCAAATTTAGAAAAGTTGAATTCAAGTTTCTCCCCACATTTAATAAACACTTTCTCTTTAAGCAAATTGATTTCAGCACCAACAGTACGCAAGAAAGGTCTACCAAAAATGATAGGACAAAATGAATCTTGAGGACAACTGATACGTCTCCAACGTATCCATAATTTCTGTTGTTCCATGCTTATATTATACCATTTGCTACATGTTTTATATACACTTCATATCACTTTTATGCATTTTCTGGGACTAACCTATTAACAAGATGCCACAGTGCCAGTTTCCTGTTTTCTGCTGTTTTTGGTTTCAGAAAGTTACTTCTGGAAATATTCTCGGAATTGCACGAAACAAAAGGCCACGTCCCTATTTTTCCAACACGTACACGGAGTCCGAAGGAGAGACGAAGACTCGCCACGAGGTGGCCAAACCACAGGCCGGCGCGACAGGGGGGCCCACCGCGCCGCCTGGTGGTTTGGGCCCCTCGGGGTCCGCCGACATCGCCCCTTCGCCTATTTATTCCCCGAGACGTGAAAACCCTAAAACACCGAGCCTTTCATCCAGAACATATTCGTTGCCGCCGCCGTCGTCAACCCTAACTCGGGGGGTTCTGAAGCTCTTCCCGGCACCCTGCCGGAGAGGGGAATCATCACCGGAGGGCTCTACATCGCCATGCCCGCCTCCGGAGTGATGTATGAGTAGTTCATCCTTGGACTATGGGTACATAGCAGTAGCTAGATGGTTGTCTTCTCCACTTGTGCCATCATGTTTAGATCTTGTGAGCTGCCTATCATGATCAAGATCATCTTATTGTAATGCTACATGTTGTGTTTGCTGGGATCTGACTTATATTGATACCTATGTGGAGCTGAATATTATATTATCATGTCTATGTCATTTGTGATCTTGCATGCTCTCCGTTACTTGTTGAAGCCTTGGCCAAGTGAATACTTGTGACTCCAAGAGGGGGTATTTATGCATGATAGTTGGGTTCAACCTCTATTTAACCTGGGATAGTGACAGCAAGTTCTAAGGTTGTAGATGTGTTGTTGCCACTAGGGGTAAAACAGCAATGCTTTATTCAAGGATGAATGTATTGTTTACATTATGCACATTACTTAATGCAATTGTCTGTTGCTTGCAACTTAATACTGGAAGGGGTACGGATGTTAACCGGAAGGTGGACTATTTAGGCATAGATGCATGCTGGATAGCGGTCTATGTACTTTGTCGTAATGCCCAAATGAATCTCATAGTAGACACCACAACTCGCACATGCATGTTTTATGCACTTATCAATTGTCAAATGCCCAGCTGTAATTTGTTTACCCAGCATGTTAGTTATCTTATTGGAGAGACACCACTAGTGAACTGTGGACCCCGGTCCATTCTTTTACATATGAAATACAATCTACTGCAATCATTGTTCTCTACTGTTTTATGCAAACAAACATCATCTTCCATACGATACGTTTAACCCTTTGTTTTCAGCAAGCCGGTGAGATTGACAACCTCACTGTTAAGTTGGGGCAAAGTAATTTGATTGTGTTGTGCAGGTTCCACGTTGGCACCGGAATCCCTGGTGTTGCGCCGCACTACACTCCTTCACCAACACCTTCGAAGCAACCTCGTTTTCCTACTAGTTCGATAAACCTTGGTTTCATACTGAGGGAAAACTTGCTGCTGCACTCATCATACCTTCCTCTTGGGGTTCCCAACTGACGTGTGACGTTACACGCATCAAGCATAGTTTCTGGCGCCGTTGCCGGGGAGATAGAAGCAACACCGCAATATATTCCCTCGTCAACTTAGCGCCAGCAACAACCAAGCACAATAAAATCAGCAGGATATTTTATTTTGCCAACATCTCTAACAATTCCAAATGGATTGATATATTCTTTATTAGCAAGTTGAATTGTCATACCTGTCTCTTCCATAGCAATAGGATCAATATCAGGCTTGATTTCAAGAAAGAGAGAATATGGAATGACACTAATGCTTGATCCAATATCACATAGACCATGATAACATGAAGTCCCAATAGAGCATGATATAACAGGCTTCCCCACCTTGGCCGAATTACCTTTGATTACTTTAGTAGCATCTTCACATAGATAAACATCAACAGGATCTTCTTCATTAAGTTGCTTGATGACCGAAATTTGAGTGTTGACTTCCACCTGTTCATATAGCTGAGAACATTTTCTATTACTTTTGTTAGTAACAGCAATAAGTAAATTCTCTTTAACTTGGTTTGGATAGGGTGGTGCTTCAACATACTCCTCAATTGTCACAGATGACACCGGTTCAACCTGTTTAATAACTTTTGGAACAACAATAGATTGTTTAACAGGTTCAACATAACTTTCAAATCCACTTTTTGGGACACAGATATGCTCAGCAAAAGATTTAGCTATCTCAAGTATAACATAAGGATCAAGGTTAAATGTATCACTCATATTTTTAAACAGGATAGAAGTAGAGAAGTTCTCTACACATGAATATCCATAGTCAAAATAAGGCTCATTACCTTTATCAAGATCCCAATGACCAGTATTTTCAGAAATAGTCTCCAATAGATTCCATGCTTCTTCTTCAGTATTGTTTGTGAAACTTCCACCAGATGAATTATCCAGAATTTTCTTGTGCTTCATAGGTAACCTCACATAAAAGTTTATCAATATAAGTTTCCTTGTAAGATCATGACAAGGGTTCTTGCGAAGGAGTTCCTTCAATCTCCCCCAAGCTTGTGTGATGCTCGCTCCCAGATGTGGCCAGAAATTGAATATGTAGCCGCGGTTCTCATAAGCTTCTTTAGGTGTGAAGTATTTAAGAAAGAAAACCTTCCTCAAGATATTCCAGTCAGTAATAGCTTCTCCATCCAGAGACCTGTACCAAACACGAGCATTACCAGATAAAGACAAATATAGTAACTTTCTTTTTACCTCATCCTCAGGAATACCAGGAAGTCTAAATAAACCACATATGTCTTCAATCAACTCCATGTGTTCGCGTGCAGACTTAGTTCCATCTCCTGTAAATGGATTTTTCATAACTCTTTTAACATGACCAAAGGGAATTTTAAATCCCAGTTTAGGTACCTCAGACACAGTAGTTTCAACCACCTTTGCAGTAGTGGCATAAGCACTTTCATATAGAGCAAGATGCAGCGAAGAACGATTCATAAATGCCATAGTATCAATGAGATAAAACAGCAAATATATTTCAGTTTTCAAGTTTCCTTACCAAACTTCTTACCAATAGCGCTACGCTCCCCGGCAACGGCGCCAGAAAAGTATCTTGATGACTCCCAAGTGCAGGAGATCAATTGTAGTACCTTTCAGATAGAAAAGGTTGTCGAACCCACGAGGAGCTGAAGGTATTGGTTAGTAAGATTGATAAACAAAGCAATGAAACATGCAAGTGTTTTTGGTATTTTTGGTTGTATAATTTCAATGCAGCAAGTAACAGTAGCAAGTGAAAGCTCTCAAAGAGAGAAAGCCCAATCCTCTTATGTGACAAGAGGACAAACTCAAGTGATGTGTAACTTATATGTGGAAAACGTTCCCGAGGGCGGCATGGATATAGACATAGAGATTTATTAAACAACACGTTGAATATCTTGTCAAGTTTTAATCTTTTTGGACGGAGGCATAATTCGGTATAGCTAAATAAATAGACTACAACCCCTTATGATGGATCATGTGGCCAAGTAAATGACTGCACAAGAGTTATTAAGACATAAAGCCCCACCATAGCATTACACTCTAAGGTCCCCGGTACTAATACCCTCATACTATAACTTCAAGATTCTAACTCAGGCTTACGTGTCCTCCCAAGTCTTCCTCAATTCATTATACTACTGTGTTCTCCTATGAGCCCATATAGGTGAAGTGTTGTGCAGTCGACGTTCGCACAACACCATCATAGAATCACATAAAAGATAAACTCTTGACAAAATACCAACACATGTCATATATAAATCATTGCCAATTCATCCTATGCCCTCAGGAACATACGGGAGCTAGTCACAACGTGCAAACATGATCATATTCAGTGGCATAAGTGGTACAACACAATCTAAAATTATAACTTCACCACCAAATAATGACAAGTACTCAATCACAAACATGAATAGTAGCACAAGACAAGTATCTAGGGTATAGCAACTCTCAAACTGCGAGGGGAACGGAGTGGATCACGGTGATGATGATGGAGATGGTGCTGGTCTTGATGGGGGTGATGATGAAGAGGCCTCCTCCCATGCCAAGGAGGAGAGGTGATGACGATGGCGATGATTTCCCCCCTCTCCGGAGCTCCGGAGCAGCAGGATCTGACCCCCCTCGGAAGGGATCAGGAGTTTCGCCGCCGCCGCGACCTTGGATGGACTTGGAAAAATTAGGGCGTTCGTTTTCGGGCGAGACGAAGGCGTCGATAAAAAGGCCCAGGCGAGGAGGTGCCCGAGGCCACTTTTAGTGGGTCCCACGCGGCCAGGTACATGGGCCGTGTGGGCCCCCCTCATTTGGCCCTCGTGGCTCTCCTCTCTTCGGTCTTCTTCCCACTGCCTTTCTCCCGATGAAAAACTGACGTGGTATTTTTTCCTTTTATTATTTGAGTTCCTGAAACTCCTGAAACAATAAAAACAAGAAAAGGGGGTTTTCTGCCTCCCAGATATTAAATACCAAAAATGGGGACTTTGTGTGAAAGTCCCCAAAATCATCTAAAACATGTAAAAACAATCATATAATCATGCAAATAACATTCTAGTATGATACTAAAAGTTATATAAATGATGATATAAAATGCACGTATCATTCGCCATTGGATTATTTTGGCTCTGGGTGTAGGATGAGATAAGAATGGGGATCCTACTTCAAGAGAGCTAGGTTGCTAAGGATAGCAGGCGAGGGTGAGGTAAATGGCAGCTAGGAATGGGGTCTCATATAAGCTGGGCTGTGTCGATTCCTCCTCACGGAAGAAATCGGCGAGCCTCTCTCAGGAAATGGGACAAGTCCTACTGCGCCTTACTATGGACCGACACCAGCCATGCCGGTTAGGCGGAGATGGGTTAAATCCATCGGGCTCACTGTCGGGCAAAAGTAAGGCGGGGCTTTCCATGCTAGGGTAGTCTACAGCCAGCCTGGTGCTCTGATACCATGCTCTGTGGCACCCCCTTCTGGCACATGTCGCCAGAGAGGCGATCGCCCCGTGCGCCAGCCCAGGATATCTGGACGCACGTTTCGACAATGCAACATAGAGGAAATCATTACACAATTAGGCCCAAAGGGCTACAAATGGTTTACAAGGCCATCAAGGCATGACAAAAATATCAAGCCAAGCATGGCTCAGGACAGAGTTTGACTGGCAGTGGAAGTTCTAGATACCGCAACGGCTTGGAGCGGCTCCACTCCAGAGGTATCTGGCTGGGCTACTGATCCTATCACGCTCTTGCTCCATCTCCTTGCTACGATAGAAGATGAATCCTCTCAACGTCTGGCCACATGAAAAGCCAGTGTGAGTACAGTGACGTACTCGCAAGTAAAATAACCACAAGACATGAACAGTCAGGTAATCATGCAGCAAGTTATCCAAAGAAACAACATCCTACCACATGGCAACAGTTTACTCAAGTAAAATCAGCATCACGGCATGAAGGTAGCATGGCATAGTCAATCATCAGGGGTATCGCGAGTACAGAGTCCAAGCCAGGTGGGGTTGGATCGTATACCAGCAATCATAAAAGGGCTTACCTGTGACGAGTAAACGGGTGTACCATTTGGTACCAAATATTATAACAACACATGTCATCACAACTAGGCTCAACGCCCTACTACAACTGTTCACTGCTAGGATCACTGCCTCATATTTCCCCGTTGGCATGCACGAGTGATGTTGGCTCAGGCCTAACTCTAGGCTCCCAACGATCACGCCGTCACCCCTAAACACGGTAACCATCCACAGCTCGAGTAACATTCCCGCTATCATCTTATTGTTCAATTAGTGAAATCAGGTTGTTCATCTTTCTTTCACACCGAACTTAAGTTTAACCTCCGGACTCGACAAAGACACATAGTGTGACCGACACTGAACTGTTGTTCCATATCACAGGAACGAGGCTAGCTGCTAGATTGACACTCTTGAGAGATTGCAGTTACCACTCGTCTAAAAGGACCATATAGCCGGTACTTTAGGAAATCTTCCTTAAGACGACCTGATACACTTACATGACCGTTCACGCTACCAAGACACTCCCTGTATAGCTACCGACATAACTCTATGTCTTATGACGAAGTGAATCCGGCACGTCCCCAACCCATGAGCAACGCCTAGCTCCGAAACCTTCGCAAGACTAGCCCCGACCACAAAGGTAACCGACTAGACTTGCCAAAATGGTAGTATCAAAGGAGGCTCAATAGGTTACGTAGGTCACGGCCCGCCCATATGAGTGACAGTGGTAGTGCTTTCGATGTTCAGATTAGTGGCACCACGGACTGACCCTATCGATGCTTCGAGGGGTGTTTCATTTAATCAAGTTTCATCATAACAAGTCCAAACAACAGATGATTAGTCCAACACAACAACCACAATATCAATGTAATATATCATCAAACGACAAGACATTAGCAACACCATTTTTCAAGAAATAATTTGTACCAACCGGGTGACTACGGCATCACCACGGATCAATGTCCAAAAACGTCAACCGGATGACTGTGACGGAGATACCTTCGGCAAGCGTCTTCTCGTTTGACTAGAAAAGAAATGTCAACCGGAAGACTGTGGCAGGAGAAGCCTCCGACCAGCGCCTTCTCGTTCGACTAGAAAAGAAATGTCAACCGGAAGACTGTGGCAGGAGAAGCCTCCGACCAGCGCCTTCTCGTTCGACTAGAAAAGAAATGTCACCGGAGACTGTGGCAGAGATACCTCTGACCAGCGTCTTCTCGTTTGACTAGAAATAAAAGGGGTGTTGCACAACATTTTTTGAGATCAACAGATATATAGAGAATGCGACAATATTCGATGCAACATGGCATGATAATACGCAAACAAATAAGCAAACAACATTGCAAGACTAGTCATAGCAAGTGGTTAGCTTGCCTCCGAAGATCGACACCATTTGGTTTGGAGGGTCACGACGCGTCACGGTCAGGGTCTCGGTTTGCCGGTACCGCAAACAGACCTATGCACGCATACAAGGTTGCTGAGCATACAAGCATCTTAAAAAAAAGTAAAAACTATAGTACTGGATAGAGCTTCTCAAAATACGAATTTACAAATTTGAATCACCTCAAACGAAGTTACGGATCAAAAGATACGGCCGGGCGACGGACTGCTATCTGCTGCTCACTCAGGGAAAAAAACAGAACGGGCTGCTTTTCAACTGGGCTGGGCTGGTCGCGAATATCTGGAAATACACTTTCAGAGCAGGAAAGCGTAAAACCTGAAAT